>WYDF02027194.1:0-12945 GCA_009867245.2 Adranes taylori
GGCGCGAGGCCCCTCAAACCGCGAGGCCGTGGGCTGTGGCCCACGTCGCCCACGCCTTACGCCGCCTCTGCTCCAATATGATAGATTATAATCAGATCAGACGGCTAACAATGGCGATATAAAATGTAACACTTCTGATATAACATCTTTCCAGCGCCAGACAGATTTTCTAGAAGAACAATGAAAAGAAATAGATTCTTATATAATTTGCAAATTACTCAAATTGTGAAAAAAAGTTTGCATAAGATGCAATAGCAAAGTTCTTCAGTCTACTGCAGAACATGCTCTAGGACAAGAGTAGATACTATAGTCATGACGTATGAAATCGTAAATAATTTCGATTCAAGTTAGAAATTAACCAATAACTTTAGGCCTTGTTTTTGGGCCTAAATAATTTCTATAGTTTTTTTCTATAGTTTTTTTTAATTATTTCTATAGTTTTTTTAATTGTTATTCCAAATTTATACGAAATAGCGATAATAAAATGTAATCAATAAAATTTAGCTCATTGTTTGATGAGGTTTCCTTTTACTTTGATTGTAGCCAGCTGTCTTGGAGTTAACGAGTTCCACGCTGCACAAACAATTTTTGCCATTCTCTATAAAGAGCCGCCTTTCACGCGATCACATTCTCACATCTTCTAGTCGATACTCTAACAAACGAAGAAATCCATTGGATTCGCATCGGACGCATTTGCTAGTCATTGTTTCTCGGAAATGAAGTGCAGTGAAGTTGAATTTAAAATATTTGGTTCACATTGGCTTAATGCGCCTGTCTTGATGCGCATTGGCTTGATGTGCTGAGTCTTATTGAAATGTAAACGGCTCCGAACCGAATTGTTTACGTATTCACGACGTCAATTTAGCTTCCAGCAACTATTCTCAGTACTCAGTTGAAACCACCGGAGTGCGATAGTTGGCGAACACTGCGGCCTATACCATGACGTTTGCAGGTTTTTGCGATCTTGATACCACACGAATGTTAAAATTATCGATTGACTTTCCCTTTAACTAACCCGATAGTTATGTTTGTTTGTGATTTACTGAATGGTTTTTTCTTCCGAAAAAAATAAATATGATCCGTAAGTGCACCAGCTCCTTTTCTCTTTCTAGCCACTGCTTACACTTCCTGTTCACCAAGATGGTGTTTTGCATCTTTCATGGCCTCAACTGAAGTATATTTACAGTTTTTTCTTCATTTGACTTGCATTACATCCTGGATTTCGTTCAATTAGGCTCTTCATTTTGTACAATTTGTTTGCTTGTTGCCGACTTTTTTTAATCCGTTCGGAGGCGACCTGCAACGCTGCTGGTATCGTTATAATGTGATATGGTGCGATGCACAAATATTTTCTACACTTTTAAATGTTACAGTTCATTAACGATAGCTGGTGGTTAGTTTCCAATCAAATACAGCACAATCACGCTGTTATGTTCTAATTTGATTATCGAAAAAAATGAAAATGATGCGCGTTAGAAAGTAATGCTTTTGTTGCGCTTCTCGACTTAAAAAAAAATGAAATCTCGTTTTTAAAATTTTCAGCGCTCTGTCCTAGTGATGTAATACCAACAACTGTCCTAGTGATGTAATACCAACGTTCTTCATTACACTGCATAACATACCTGTTACATTTGGCAGGGTCAGTCTGTATGCTAATGTAACTAATACTGAAGTTCAAAACATAATTATTCATAAGACAGATAAGAAAACTAAATCCGAAACTTTCGTGAGATTTAATTGTAAAAGTCATCATCATAGTGCAAAACATACGCCCGGGCTGATCTATTATTGATCACAGGGCTAGCATCTATGAAAATATAAACACTTTTTAGTTTAAATATATCTACTTCCCAATGAATAAGCACCCTTTTTTTGGACATGATATCAATTATTCAAGCATTCATTTCATCATTCAGCAAATTTGCTACAAACATTTTCAAGTATCGCCCTTTAACATTTTAACATTTGAGGTGATACAGTTTCATGTTCTTTTAGCTTGCCTCCATATTGCTGGTACTTTTAAAATTTACTAGTTACCCACTGCTAGCGCTACAGTACAAAAAACATTCATGTTTGGTATTTGCCAGTTGACATACACAGCACAATATAGCGAAAATGAAGAAAGTATATTTTTTAGGATGTCTTACTTGAGAAAAGGAATGTCTTACAAGTAAACCATTGGCAGATGAAGAATAGTTACAAATTATTGAAACTTTTGGAGAAAGTGAAGATGTCCGGGGGCAGCTATTTGATGATGCTAATGGCAATTAAACTGATAATGAATTTACAATGGCCAAAGGCAAGGTGCGAGATGCTGATAGGACATTATTGGATGAGGTCAAACTCCAGACGATAATGTGTTACTAATTTAATTGACGTAATCAAAGCAGGATCGTAACTGTTTTATAACTACTTTACTGCTTTTTATATTTTATTCTGTTTGTAACATGATCTGCTCTTCCATGAGATTCAGGGTTGGGTAAGGAATTCGTTTGTTCTAATTTTTATAATAAAGTACTTTGCACCTTATATGATAAACACAGAAAGGCAATAACGAGTTTAAATATTTTGGTTTATTGCTCTACTATTTATAACTGCAAATATATGACTCTATGCGCGATTTTAAATGAATGACAATGATGTTGATTATAAATATAATACAAAATTTGTTAGGCTGGCCCAGTTTTCTACTTGAATTTAAAAAATAAAGCAAATAAAGAGTAACGAACTACTTCTGATTGTACGTATTTTATTGTATTATTTGTCTCCGGCTATGAGTTCTGAAATCAAACTTCTTTTCTGTACCACGGCATTTGAAGTTGCAATTGTCGACGTTGACTGGATTAAAAAAATGAACCTTGGTTGAATAAAACATGGATGAAGGTCGAACGGAGCACTAGCAGGTGTACAACTTGATCGATGCACTGTAGCGGCAGGATTTTCGTAGATATGCGTACAGGTGTAGAAATGCATTGATACAGTATGATAATTGGCTTTTTGTTGATGAATAATGATGCTGAGGATATTAACTAATAATTTGCGTCGACGGAATGAATTTGGCCTCTGCCGAAGTACTGAAATTGGGGTCTGTGATGTCCTCGTTCTAGGCAATGTCTTCTTCTCGTGTGACTCTTCATATCTTGGATCGATGTCAAGTATAATGGGAAAATAATATGAGAATAAGAGTAGAAGAAAATGATAATTATTTGGGAATCGAAAGGTTCAGCAGAAGATGTGCCGTCGAATACTTCACCTTTTTTTTTCGTAGAAGATGAATTTTATATTTATAGAATTTTAGTTTTTCTTCTTTTATTCGTAGATTTAATATGTTTAAATTGAGTATTTGAAATTTTACTATAACGCTTTTAGGTCAGATTAATACTGCCTGCGATTTCTCGCTGACCAAAACTGACCTAATTTTCTTTTATCCCAAGATTATTTCTTAGCAATGAACGGTTTACCAGCGCCCCTTTTGTTTGCAAGTTGAAAAGGTGTAATGCGTGCATTTTAACCGTTCTTTCGAAGCTATATACACATATATATATATATAAGCTCTTTAGGTATAAATATGACCTTTAATTATAGTTATTTAATCTGATGCCAGGAGCTCATCCACGGGGGGGGGTAAATGGATACTTACCCTCCTAAAACGTTACTATTGTTTTTAAAGATGCGCATTAAAAAAAGCATTAAAAATATTAAGTATTAGCTTGTTGGCGGCGTAAAGAAAAAGGAAATAAAATTGTTATTCTTGTAATATTTTGTTATAAGTATCTAGATAGATACAGCCCTTGGATAGCTGCGGAACGTCTTTAAAGCCAATATTCCTGTGTGTCTGAAGAGAAAAACTTTCAACCAATGCGTTTTACCTCTTCTCACTTATGGGGCGGAAACACTAACTCTTACAAAAACAGAATAAACAAGATACGCATTGCTCAAAGACGAATAGAGAGGTCGATGTTGGGCCTGTCACTCCGAGACAGATTAAGACTTATGTCGGGCGTAACGGACGCAATTGAATGTATAACAACTTTAAAATGGAACTGGGCGGGACTTATTGCACGTCTCTCAGACGATAGATGGACGAAAAGAATCCTAGAGTGGAGACCACGAATGGATGCACAACGTAGCAGGAGACGCCCACCAACAAGATGGTCCGACGACATCAAGAGAATTGAAACAAATTGGATGAACGCAGCTGAAGACCGTCGGAAATGGAAAAGTTTACGGGAGGCATATGTCCAGCAGTGGACGCAGTTGGCTGTGTGATGATGATATAGATACAAGAGTATAACGGAAGTATGTTAATCAATATCGATTCCCTTCGTTACACGGGTTTTTAGAAATAGGTTGTAAAACATATAGCAAAACATTTATTACTCTTTAAGGGGCTGCTTATTTAAATGTATAGGTCTTATGTTGTACCCATTAGAATTTTGGTAGAAAATAGAAGAGAAAGTGACATTAGCTTTTTGGCTTCGGCAGCGTTTCGAGCGGAATATTTTTAAAATATACAAAAATTATTTATTAAGATTTCAAGAATATCCATTACCTCCCTAAAAATAGCCATTACTGGGGGCGAAGAAATGCATTGTTTCCCCCAAGTATTTGGAATTTGTACAATCGAGTATTAAATGAAGAAGACAGAACAAACAATAATGCTGATACTGCCCATCGCCGTCTTCATACAGAATTAGGTATGAGAAATCCAACTAGTTTGTTACTTATGAATGCACTTAAAAAATTAAGCATGGACGTGACTTGTACTATGAAGAACTCATCGCAGGACAAAATGCACCTCAAGAAATATTGAGACGCTAACAGAAGAATATTAAATATTGTAAAACATTATGCACAGAGGAATATAATAGAATATTTGCGTGGTATTACCCATAACTTCCAAATAAACCGTTAATTGTCAAATAAATACATAAATAAATGTCAAATAGATACAATAATTTTATATTATTACTTTTATTTCTATAAATAAATTTTTATTTGACTAACATCGGATGATTAGTAATTTTAGTGGTTTTATTGCAATTAAAGACTTATTTGTCTAGTGTCTGCTTGCCTTAAAAATACAAAATGAAAAATTAATGCTTAGTAAATTAGGATAATAGAATCGCGCCGAAGCGGGTCTCGCCGAAATGGACAGCGCCGGAGTGGACTCACACCGAACTGGGTTTGCGCCAAAATGGCCCGCCGCTTGTACGACCGCACCGAAGTGGCATCGCCGAAATGTCCTAAAATAAGATCAAATAGATTAATGTAGGCATACAAACACAATTCATTTAAACGAATTTCAAATTGATTATCTAAGCCGAGGTGGTCGCGTGTAGTAAAGCCTAATCTGAAAAACTAATGCAATGATGCTACATGTAAATAGAGGGTACTGAATACAGCTCCACTAATACCAGAAATATCTCTACATTGAGCCGGCGCTTCTTTAAGCAATTTTGAAATTCCAAAATATCAATGTGCAGTTTTTGTAATAATTAACACACATAAGTAATGTAAATTGGTATGATAAAACTAGCGACATTCCTATCAACTAGTATGGGGGAGATTCCAGAATCCGAATCACTAGGAAGAAAAAAAGACGACTGAGTGAATTATATTCTAACACCTAACTCCAAATGTTGACCTAACTATATGTAACAGGCAGCAACGAGGTAAAATATTTAATATAGTTTAATTCTTGCTACACCGTAAACCACAAAACGTACAATTATCGGTGGCATTTTGCTGCTAAGGTTAGGTCAGCCTATATACGCAATTGTATCATTAATCCACTGACAAATAATTTCAACAAGAAATATCATTTATGAAGATTTCTTTGGGACTCGTTGTTTTCTTTTAATATTTCTAATAAATTCAAAAAGTTATAGAATATATTAGAAATTAAATTATACTACAAAAAATATTACATATTAGAATATCTATTTCAATTTTGTTACTATTCCTTTGTTACGCCCTCTTATATAATATAATTAATAACTATTAATTATAGTTGACATCAAGCGCCACTCCGCAAAATTACATGTGCAGAGTCCTGTGTGTCCCAAGTATCCAAGTATTTTACTATGTACAATTTCATAGATCCCTTTCGTTTGTTTAACTAAACCAATTAAATCCTTATCTCAGACGTTCCCTACAGTTAACTTATATCTCACACAAAAACTATCCTACACATAATATCTCTATACTTAAATCTTTTGACAATCAAACATTACAACAGTTATAATAACAAAATCCGTTATGACAATTCACATAAATATAAAATTGACATGAGAATATCTCAATTAAAAGGCCGTGAACAAAATTAGCCAGGTGAACACAGCTCGATTCTTATCACCCGTGCTCCGTAGATTAAATGGCAACATGACATACGCCATGCACACATAATTTACTTGCATAATCAAATACTTTTTCCTAATAATAATTCCTAGATAACTAGAAGTCAAGAAGGTATATACATCTTGATTACCACTCACAAATTTTATTTAATCTGTAAGAGATCGAAGCAACACATATCTCTTACATTTTCCATGAATTATTAAAGCATATTTACCTTTAAACAAGATAAACAATACCCAACAAACAGGAATATCGCAGTTGCAGGATTTTGTTGTTGCAGTTGGGGACCAGGCCAGATACAGCTGCCCTACTACCTTAAGATATTTTTTTTTGTTCTACATAGGAACTGGAGAAATCTTCAAAAGGTGAAGGATGCCTGTTGCATCCAACAGTGTGGGATTTTTACGCACTGAAACTCCACTCCCTGTTGGGATTGTATATTGTTGGGAGATTGGAGAGTTTGTTTGAAGGAGGCTTTAGGATTTATCATCCTCTTTAGCCTGAAACTAGTAATGAATGGAATGCTTTTAGAATTATGGTAAGCTGATAGCTTGTAGATAAGATATACGCTATATAATTCGTTTTACAGCCAATGGAACCAGCAATACCTTGGCCATAGCATGGTCAACAGATGAGGGAGCTTGGTTTAGTGGGGTGAGCTGATTTGCTGGTGGTATTGTATATTTAATTGTCCTTGCTTCGCTGCGAAAGTGGGTGTTAGTTGACCTTGAGATCTTATTCTGTCGCAGTATTTATACAGTTTCGTATACACAATTCACACACGTTCGCGACTAGCTTTGCTAGAGCCTGCTTTAACCGGCGAGAAGCATGCTCCACGCAATTACATATTAAACATCTATATCCTTTCTACTAAAAAATGGTTAGATAAATAAGTATAAACTTCGTTGTATGTTACTAATAACAAAATTGTTACCATTTTTTATTTTTAATATACAGTCTACAGTAAACAGTTGACATAAGAACATTTTGCTTTAAAGACATTTTGCTTTGAGAGCAATCACAAATTGTCAGTAGTATGTCTGCAATATGTTTACAAAGGCCTAGAGATGATTTTACCGTATTTTCTATTACTTAAATTAAACGCTTAAACAGCTTGAAATAAGGAACTTCTGATTTATAATTAATAAACTTTATTGGTATACAAGTACAAGTCTCCATAAAATATATCCACTTCCCTGTTTCAACATATATCACTATACAGTTAATATTTTTTTTACAAAGTAATCAAAAATAAAAAAATATAGAAACTACGAATAATATGTAAGAAAGATTTTAGCACAACTTCTACCTTTTGCCCCTTCATTCTTCGTTTTTTATCTTCATCTCTTTGCTCATTCTTTTTTTTCACTTTTCTCCTTTTATACGTTCCATCTCTATTATATACAACTCCTAACAAACCCCATTCACACATCCTCATCACACCTTCTGTTCTTAACTTTATATTACTTCCTGCATGGCCTCTTTGACCCTTGCTTCAAGATTTTATTCTCATTCATTCCCACAATGCATCTCACTATCATTTCTACTACACAAACTTCCTACGAGCTTTCAGCACATTCACATCTCCCATCTCCCTCTTATTAATCTCAAGCATTATTTTCTTCATTCTTTCAATATCCCTTATCCCATGTCCCATGTGCATTCTCCAATTATCCGCTTCCATCCATTGTTCATCCGTCTACAACATTTCGTTCAACACCCAATTCTCTCACGTTTCTTCCTCCTTCCCACATATTCTACAACTTCTTTCCCTATCATTCATCTAATATATATTTATCCTCTCCTCGCTACCAAACCTAAAACTTGCTATCATATCCTTTTAGTTCGTACTTCTAGACAATCTCAAATGTTCTGGTAACATACCGTTAACGATCAAAGCTGCATATTTTTTAGTGTATTTGTATACTGTATTCAATCCTGATTTTCATGTCTCTCCTGTATTTCCGCATCACGAAACATTTATTCAGCCTCTACCATACAATTGATACTTTTACTAATCTCAATTATACATTGAGTATGCACATCTTTTAAACATTCCATTCGTTGCTACCATCCCATACGTGCCATACACTCTTCTTACAATATTCTCCTTATAAGCCTTCATCACCTTTCTTTTATACTTCCCTGTCCATTCCTACTCATCCTGCTGACTAAATATTAGATTTTCTTTATAATTTCTTCAATATATCTTAACACATCTTTTCTAATAACCCTTCCCCCTTTCTTACATACTATTACTTTTGACTCCTCCATTTTTAGCTCCAATCCCCTTTTTAAGTGACTAAGACCAGCCTAGTCAAACACCCTAGTGGAACATCTACTGTGAGACAAGTAACATCCGGTAATATGTTGTTGTGACTATGCTCAGGTGGTTAAGACTAGAATAAGCTAGCATTATACACTCAACGGGGTTGTGCTGAAAGAAATCTGAAACGTGACGGCTCGTAGCACGTTGACGTTACTATTGTCCAGTGACTAAGATTAGCATAAGCGAGAATTAAACACCCCAGTGGAACATTCACTGTACGACAAGTAACACCCCGTAATACGTTGATGTTATTATGGTAAGGTGGTTAAGACCAGCATTAGCCTCTGTTATACACTTTATCGGATGGTTCGGGAAGGAATAAGTAGATGACATCTCGTAATACGTCGACATTACTGCACGTGAATAGTAAACAGGCGAGCAGAAAGGAAAGAAGTGAAGCCATGCAATTCACATGCAATTAATAATACATTAAGTGGTGGGTTAGAGCCCTTGCCATACGTGTTTTATTCGCTGATGACTGGTCAGCTCGGCTACGGCTGTTTGCTCTCGCCTGGAGCTCTCAAGATCTTGAATTCTCAGGACCTAAGTTTATATTCAAAAATTCGCGCCATTAATAAACAAAGCCCTTGCTCAATATTTCTCTCCATTCTACGGGTCGTATGAAATCCTTCACGCAATGCTTTACGGCGCGGCACGGATCTACTTTGAATTCAATGTACCAAAAGCACTATCACACATAATTGTGTAAACCAGTAAACTACAGTCAATACCAGTGTATCACGGATGCATGCTCCTACGCCGCTTTTCCCACTCTTCATATGTAAACAATCGTACGGCATACAATTGTAGAATGCGCGCACGCACATGCATTCACACACACTTCCTTCGAAATCTACGCGGAATTATATGCTTACACGAAGCAGTTTTAGTGGCATAGAAACAACGTTTTTAAATTACTATCTAATTCATGTTCGTTTATCTTTCAATATGAAAATACATTTTTAAATGCCGGCGATAAGAAATTAAATACTTGTTTACGTATACTAATCTTCATAAATATGGATCAATTAATAATTAATATCTATTATTTATTTACATATAATAATAATTCTCAGTTTTGAAGATACATTAACGAAAGCATGCTGTAACTGCATTTATATCGTGATCCAATGGCAGCCGGCAGCCGAAGGCAGCCGTGATACTAGTTTTCTTAATAATTTTAAGAGACTTTTTACTGTACGATAACGTGCAACGTTACACGTTATACAATCTCATCACTCAATATCAATACCAACAGCAGCAACAGATCGATGTTTCATTGCATATAAACCGTGAAGGTGGTCCTCAACAGTCGACTGGCAGACTTTTAGGTTAGGTTGGCGGTAGAGCAGGTGGAAATCCACATCAGTTAGTTTATCACCATCAAATTCTGATAATTATATATAAAATATTACTTCAGCAGTTTTGACCCACTCCTTGATTTTTAGTCCCATTTACTCTTTATTTAATGGGTATGCGGTACGATGGCTGTATAAATGAGCGAAAATATATCAACAAACGATCGGTATGGGACATTAAGAATATCAACTATTACATGTAAAGCTGCTTGCATTCAAAAACTAGTAATTCAAAATACAAATTCCATCAACAGTCAGCTTCCTTTCCATCACCAGTCAGCTTATAGCTTAATGACCTAAGTCTCGATTTGAAAACTGTGATGCTCCTAATAAAGAGGATGCTGATGATCCCTTATAATAATAGGTAAAAGGCGCCATACGTTTTGAACAAGCCGATTTTGTTTTGATAATTAATACGTACCAATTAAAAATAATATATATGTTTGCTTGTCATAAAAAGCAGATTCACTTCCATTTACTCTTGATTTTTATACCTTTCCTGTACATTTTCAAATAACATATTTATACCTTCTTCAAATGAAATACAGTATCAATTATTACATATTACACTACTATTACGTATACACTATTATGGCGTATAAAAGAACAAAAGATCATTTTTGGTTGTTACGAGAGAGGAAATGACCTTGTTGCGGACGGAATAGTTGTTCCGAGAAGTAAAAACGGAACAGGAAACGGGACGTGCTGGACCGATGGAGGATACCAAATAAATTTTCTAAAATCTGCATACGCTTAATGCTTCCTTGGTTGCTTATGTATGTCCGAATTTGCTAACGATGATCCATATGCGCTCTTAAAAATTAGGGGTGCCATATATTGCAAAGAAAATATTTATAACATTAATCTATAGTAGGCAGTGGGCAGTGCTTCTATTTGACTTGACCATAAGATTGTGTAATTTTAAGTTCTATTTCTAAATATTACTATTCTTTGTTACTAAATTAGCAACTCTACAATATTTTACACGCTACACAATATGAAGTAGTGAAGTGTTGTTCCTTAGAATTAGTTTTTTTTTTAAGTACTTGTTCCCATCGGAATGTATAGAACCATCGAGTCAATGAATTATTTTTTATACATTTGTTTTCTCCGCCATGTCTTTTTGGGTAGTGCATTGACAGCTAACTAAATAATGAATAAAAAAGCTTCTACTTCGGATGCACTAGCCTAATTTTCTATTTTCGTGGAAGCAGCAGGAGAATATTTAATTACACACGCAAAAATTGTATACACAAGAATCAGGCACGATACACAAATTTTCACACAGCACACATGGTCGACACACTTATTCCGTTTACTAAGCAACGCATTGGTCGAGATCAGTCGCATGGTTCATTGCATAGAAAATCATTAAAAAGTGAAAACAATATAAGTATTTATAGAATTTAAAATAAATTAAATTAGTTGTATAAATGACGTTTTATAAATATACGACCTAAAGTATTTTAATGTTTCTTCTAAGAGGAGTAGAAAAAATTAAATTGTAAGTAACTGAAATAAGTTACAAATCATTTTATAAATGATGTTAATGTTACTAGATTTTTAGCACAATCTCATGGTTTTAACGCGGACATCATTAGTAAATTATTCTTAGAAGAACAACAAGTTTATTACCTTTAATTTATTATATATCTGAACCTAGTACTATTTAATAACATACTTAAACAATAAATGTATACTTTTTAAAAATTATTCGCATCATGAAACATAAATTTAATATTTCTTAAATGAAATATACCAATTTTTTGAAAACCATGAAAAAGATTTTCGAAAAAGACTCCATCATTAAATATATCTAGGATTTACAAACTCAGCTATAAGTTTCTTGTAACAATTTGTACATATACATACTTCACGCAATTTTAAAACTGGAATAAAAGAACATTTTCAATCAATTATACTTAATAATAACAAATCAAATTTCGTAGGACATATATTAGAAAACAATCATGATTTTTCTACGACTGACAATATTGAATTTAACAAAACATCTTGCACAAAATTATATTATATTAATCACAAAAAATATTATTAATATTATTAATAAAGAAATTTTATGTGACCTTACCAATGTACTTAGTTTAGTAAATTTAGAATAACTTAATTCTTATTTAAAATTGTAAAAATTAACTTAAATCCTTTAACTAAAAACTTTTATACATAAATTAAGTATTAATAAAAAACATTATGATAATAGCCTATTTTGGTAATTTATTTTATTTACGTACAAAAATTTTACTATATCTTGCCGTGGAAGACCATGTAAATAACTTCTTTTTTAATTACGATAATGTTCTCTTAGAAGAAACATCAAAATAATTATGAAACATAATTCAGTCATATATTTTTAAACGTCATTTGTACAAATCATTGTTATTTATTACAAAATTTTATAAATAATTTTATTTCACTTTTTAATAATTTCTAATTGCATAATAAAAAAAATAAAACCTATCTTCGAATATATAAAGTAAAAGTCATTATGACTCTAGAATGATTGTTTTTCAGGTCAATAATCCACTCATGTGTTTCCTATCAACTAAAAAAAATTAACTCTAGAATAAGATGTGCTTTTATTGATATTTCTAGAATTACTTTCTCTTCTTTTATTTATGTTTACCTCTTTTGTAATAAAACAGTTTAATTAAAATCAATATAGCTCAAAATAAAATATAGAATAAAATCAAAGACTGGAATTAAACCTTCATAAGAAATTTTATTGTTTACCAATAGTTAAAATTTACAATAACTAATTTAGAAAACAACAAAAAATGAATATATATATATATATATATATATATATATGAACATAAAAGAAATGTGCATGAAAATGAAATGAAAGGAATTGACTCTGAGTTAAGTTGATATCCAAAATAT
>WYDF02027205.1:0-12945 GCA_009867245.2 Adranes taylori
GGACCTGGCAAACGTTTTGCCCCCCACCTGGACACCATATTTGCCTATAGCGAGGACTGCTATCCGCACTACTGTGGCCAGCGAAATGGCCTAATTGCCGCGGCTCGCAGCGACATTGTCTAACCCCGGTGTCTCCTGAAGCGAGTTACAACAATGTGAATAGCATAAAAATATTTTTCGTACTCTAATACCTATATATGTAAATTTTCATGGCGATCGGTTGAACTGTGTAGAAGTTGATGTGCTGTAGCGCCACCTAGTGGCGAGTTACAACAAGGGATATTACTTAATAGCATTATTAAAAATGCATGACAATTTAAACTAGTTAAATAGGTAGTTTAATATAACAGTCTAAATCAGTCTTAATTTATTTGTCAAATTCTCTATAATATACAGAGTGAATTTTTTAGAGCCTACTGTATAAGCTTTTGCTTAAATATAAGAATATGTTATAAAAAATATGATTACATTACGCACCAGGGCCCACAATATAGGAGTTACCATTACTAGAAAAAATCCATCTAGTAAGCCATAGTTCAAATTTAGCTTCCCAAGCAGTGGACTGAAATGTAGATGGCTAAACTTCAGTAACCATTCCGCAGCTCTAGTCAGATCGAGTCATACTTACTTCAGCCTTTAGGCAGAACAGAATCGATGTTCTGCGAGAAATTGACATGGTCAATTTCATCCCTTCTATCTCCATAGACTTTAAGCAATGTGGTAATTTGAATAAACGTATCCCTATCCAGAACAATGGGTCTTTGAGCTATTCTTACTAACAAATTAATTATAATAATTAACTAAAAATGAATTAAGACAAGAAATTTCTAAATAAGTTGCAAGCCAATAGGTAAATATGCAAACTGATCTAACTGTCTCGTTATTTATGAAAGAATTTGAACAGTTGGTCGAAAACATCATTTGTGCAGACTACGAAAATAATTCTTAACGATTTTCTGGGATCTTGCACTGGATGCAGTTCGAATGGAAATAATCTCGTTTAGTTGAACTTTTCTGAAGTGAAAAATATGTGCTGTACCAGGTGTAACAACTTTACGAAATGCACATGTGCATACTACATCTATATCATTCGGTAGATATTTTCTCATACAGAGTTGACAAATGTAAAGTTTTTTTCTTACAATTGCTTACTTCTCTATTTATATTTTGAAGCAAGTTATATGGACTACTTAGTAGAGGGATGTCTTTTTAATTTTGCATATAGCTTTAGCTAAAAGCAATAGTTTAAATTTCAGTCCTTTATTGTTTTTCAAAGTACTTGCCACCATTGTCGATGCACATTTGCATTCCCGTAAACCAATCTTAGAGCACTTATTCCACTCTTCAACTGGTATGCTCAACGGGTATGTTTCATCATATTGACCTATCATAATCCTTTAAAAGAATTTTCACCTCGCTCTTGAAACTGCCCAGAAATCAAGAAAACTCTCTGACAACCAATTCGTTTTTTGAGCATTACGTTCTACAATGGACCCAATGCTCCAATTTTCACAGCTCTAGACACAACTCTAGCACAAAACAGTGATCAAGGTGTCCTCGCAACATTCCAAGATCTTTCGACTCTGCCCAGAATACTAAGGTGATCCAATGAGCTTCATTTATAACCTTCACTCAACGAAGATAGTCAAATCATACCTATTCGACAGCATAACTCAAATCAAACAGACACATTTCCAAATCTATTCACAAGGGTCTGTCCTTGCTCTTCTTTTGTACATCATATATTGCCATAACATTTGTACCCAGCCACTCGTTATACCCATACAGTTTATTAAGTATGAGCTTTAAGGTAGAAACGGCAAACCGTCACTTGCAAATATCTATTGATAATTTTTCCAAATGGACACACAAATGATGCATAATCTCAAATCCTCAAATTCCAAGCTATCCTCATATCCTCATAAGAAATTTCAAAACCGCGCTGATATTCAAGTTCGACTCTAGAACAAACTTATTTGGTTACAAGACGAAGTTGCTAAAACAATTTTAAAGCACTTATCCTACTCTTCAATGGGTGTGCTCGAAATGGTCATTTGGAAAGCATCGACTGCATCTTCAGGTGATTGAAATCGTTGACCACACAGTCCATTCTTGATTGCAGGAAATGTAAACAAATCGTTGGGACTTAAGTCAGGACTGTACGCAAGATGATCAAGCAATTCTATGATTTGTTGCTCCAAAATATGTTTGTCGAACATAACTCGCATTGTCATGGCGAAGGGTGATCTGAAGCTATGGGTTGTTTTCTCGCAGCTCAGAAATGATTTCTGGCAAAAAAAAACGATTGTGTGCAAATTAGCAGTTACCATTCTTTGATTTTGTACAGGAATTGTAGGCACATGTGCAGATTTTGAAACAAAAATGAGGAGTTTGGTTTCAGACCTACCAACTTGACTTCGAACTCGAGGTCTTGGAGTTTCTTTTTCATATTAATATGGTTCTGTGAGAGTAAGAGGATATCTTCTACAAAATCTAGATCCTCAAATCGTTGAGTCAGCTTTCACTGTATTCCCATCTTTTATCCATCCGTAACTTTCCTCATTACCTCATCCAGAATCACTAGAAGGGTTGTTGGAGACAGAATAGATCCCTGGTGAACTTCTGACTAGACTGCGAATGGTTCCGTGATTTTCGCCTCGTGACATGTGTACTTGTATGTTTCTTTAATTACTTTTGTTATCTTCTCCGGTATGCCGTACAAGGTTTTCACGTCCACTGCCCCTTTTAAGGAAATCGAAGGCCTTTTCAGAAGATGAAGGCTAGTGAAAAATTCATTTGACTGTTCGTAATAATACAAAGCGTGTTAATTTGGTCGGTACAAGAACTATGACTTATAAACCCTGCTTGCTCGTTTCTTATTTTTTATTCCACTTGTGCTTAAATTCTGTCAAGTATCACCCGCGTCAATACTTTACTTGGAATTGATAATAGGGTCATTCCTCTCTAATTATGACAGTTAGTGGTGTCCCCTGTTTTGGGAAATTTGATGAGGAGTCCTTCTTTCCATTCGTGTGGCAAGTTTTCTTTATTACAAATCTACTTGAGGAGAGGGTACAGAAGATCAGTAGGGTACAGAAGAAATATTATCTGCTCTATTTTTCAGCTGCTTGATCGTTGCCTTGATTTCCTCCTTAGAGTGTGGGTACGAGTAAGTTACATTTCATACTCCTTCTCTATTCTGTACAGTTTCTTTCTTTTCTTCAGGTTCTTGTTAAGCCTCTTCCTCACTTTTTCTGTTGAGCACCTCCATGAAGTGTTCGCGCCACCTTGCAAGTTGTGCTTCGTCGCTGGTGAGGAGGTCCCCTTGTTTATTTTCAGCGGTCTTCTGCGGTTGACTGCGATCTTCGGGGAGAGAATTCTCGTGATGAAACTATGCCATGATTAAAGTGGAGGTATAAATGATGGAGAATTTTTTCGTCGTTGACCTATGTTATGAATTCATTGTCAATAATCGAAATCGATTTGTAGAAGAAATCCTAACCTTTTCTCAAGTCAGCGGTTCTGACATAATACGGTCTACTATCTTCCGACGTAACTTGTTTTGGGCAATGTCAATTCTTCCTTTCGTTCTCTTCGAGTCCTGAACCCAAATATCATTTCCATAGATTAATTGAGATTGCAGCATCATAACTAACATAATCCGTAAATAGAAACACAATATAGTTTGTTGATTGTTGTTAGGGAGATTCGTTCTCTGCTTTTTACGTGCTTGTGAAAATCAAATTTGTTGTCGAATATGACACCTAGAGAGGTGGGTAAGCTTTTCACTTTTAAGTCTTTCGTATTGAAATTTATTGGTAATGAGCTGCGGTTGAAATTTTTCAAAATTTATGATTTCTTTTTTACCTCTGTTAATTTTTCAATCTTTGCAAGACTTAGAAGCACTCTCCAAGGATCTGTATGCTGTTGCTCAAAATTTGATGTAAAGGGTGGTGGATTTCAGAGTTTCATCAATTTCGGCGAGAGCTACGGGACATCAATGCTTCTTTTTTATCTTTCATATTTTAGGTTTGCTCTATTAATATTGTTTCCATATGTTTCAATTACGAGCATTATTAAATCTGGCAACAATGCTATTAGTCATTATGTTCCAGAAATTTCATACATAAAATTAATAAATAAGACTCGGTGTGAAGTAATGAAAAGTGTGTTCGGTATGGCTGTACGCAATGTCGCGAAACACGTGTTCCAATGTTTTTAATGTTCAGCAAGTGCTTGTCGCGACGCTGCGTCGTTTATGTGTCCAATAGGCGTCTCGACGTCCGTGCTTTGCATACACATCATGCCACATATCTTGACAAATCATTCTTTTCACTCATCTATTGCATATGCCAGTATTTTTACTTTTTTTTAAAGACATAGTCGGCAGTCTGAAGTTGATCGTTACAAATAAAATTTATTACGTATTCGTAAAACGTTAATCTATAGTATGAACCAAAATAAGCTATAGAGGTCTATTAATGAATAGATTATTTTAATATAGGGCTCCGCGAGCGAAACATTAACAACATCAATCTTATCGTCTCCTATTGGGCCACTACCCATTCAATTGGAGAACTGGTCAAACGGTTTTGATTCGCAAATTACTTAAAGACACTAGGCATGTTTCATCATATTGACTTATCATAATCCTTTGAAAGAATTTTCACCTTGCGCTTGAAACTGCTTAGAAATCAAGAAAAGTCTCCCTGACAACCAATTCGTTAATAGAGCATTACGTTCTACAATGGACCGTATTCTCAAATTTTAAACACATCTAACTCATATAATTGATCACTAAACAGTGATCAAGGTGTCCTCGCAGCATTCCAAGAGCTTTCGAGTTTGTCCAGAATTCTGAGATGATCCAAAACTGCATGAGGTTCACTCAACGAAGATAGTCTAATCATACATATTCGACAGCACCATTCAATTCAAACTATTTCCACATTTCCAAATCTATTCACAAGGGTCTGTCCTTGCTCCTCTATTTTACATCATATATTGCGATAACATTTGACCCCAGCCACTTCTTATACCCATACAGCTTATTAAGTATGAGCATTAAGACAGAAACGGCAAACCGTTACTTGCAAATATCTGGAACAAATTACAAGACGAAGTTCCTACCTAGGCGTTACCTTCAATTAAACCTTCAACTGGAACTCAAACCCAGAGTGCGCACTAACTTAATTTAAACAATCGGAATCCATTTTAGGGGCTCTCGTCCGAATTCCCAGTTCACTTCTTATACGAACATTGCTATCAAAAATCATCGAAATCTCTTTAGTTCAAACTCTTCAATCTAACTGGAAAGCCAGTATAGTAAACTGCCGCGCAGACCCTACTGCCAGCTCGAATTAATTAAACTATATAGGAACCCATTTGGACCTTCAACATATATTACATTCAATCCCATGGGCGTCCATATGAGGGTCAAGGGGGCTAGTGGGGCCTTGCGCCCCTTTTAATACCCAAGCCCCCTTCTAATTTGGTGCCTCAAGCCGCTCTGTTATAATTTCTATCCCTTCCCTGGCCGCGCAATATTTGTCCGTTATAACTTTCTAGATTCGCTAACGGCACCTCTCCCCCCTACCTAAAGACAATCATACGGGGCGTCCTTGCTAATCCCAAAAAAACGAAGAAAAATCTAATTTAAAAAGTCATCTTCTCCCAGAATACCTAGATTTTCTATAATAATAACATTTATTGGCATAAAAAAATTCATATTCCAAGAACATACAAAATATTTTCACTTTCTTCCTTTTCTTTATCTATCCTTTCTACTTTTTCCTTTTTTTTTCTTCTTTCCTTTTTTCTTTTCTTCTCTTTTTCTATTGACCGTAAAAAGATGGAAGCTAAGCTTTCTAAGTTTTATTACTCTTTCTCCCTCCTCTATTCGCTCTCAAAACACCCTCTTCCCACAATTCCCTTCCATTTTTAAGTGATCTCAATTAAAAGAATTGAGATCACTTGTACTTGTAAAATACATTGCTTTATTTTTTTCTTTTATTATTTTTATCCACGTTTCTACCAATCCAATCAGGTCAAACTGTTTTAAGGATTTTAGGAAAACTTTCGAATCAATCTTCCTTATTTCCCAATCTCGTTACATTCCAAAGAAGTCATTTTATTGATTCACCAATGGTTAGCTTTTCTCCACCTCCTTCATCATCTCCTTCCCCTTCATTCTTCTTTTCCACCAATTTTTTCCCTTGTCTTCCCAATTTTTTAATCTTTACTCCTTCCTTTATCCATTTTTCTCCTCTCCACATTTTCTTGTTACTATCCTCTTCTTTTATACTTCCTTCCTTTTTCTCCCTTTTGTTGCTCTCATATTTTTCTATTTTACTGATTTCCTCCATTCTTCCCCTAATCCGCGTGCCTGTCCATAACTCTTCTAATTTCCCTGATTCTTCTGTTCACTTCCACCACTTTCTCTTCTATATCCTCCACTCCTCTTTTTCAATTTCCCCTCTTATTCATTCCAAATGCACACCTCATCTACAATCCACGCCTTTTTATGTACCGCCCTTGTCCTTCCACCATTCATTTCTCCCACCACCTCCTTAATTTTCTTTTGTATATCTCTCTCCTTCATCGTTATATCATCATCTCTGTATATTGCCGTGTCGTTTAACATACTTTTTCTCCTCATGATTTCCTTTTTCACGCTTCATGACGCCAACTTGACTAGTAGTCGATGTATGGGCCTACATCTCCTACCTCCTTTCTGTTTTCCTATCCTAACGGGTGCCCCATTAGATACGCCGGATTTAAATTTCCCTCTATTTTTTTTGTATTTAAGTTGGCAACACTAATATTTGACATTTGTCATCTGCTGTTATTGAGATTATTAAAAATATGTCGCTATACAAAAGAACAACGTATTGTTATTGTTAAAACACATTACCAATTTGACCAAAGGTTTGCGAAGACTGTTCGAATAGTTCATGGAATTCTTGGTATTCATAATTCAATTAATGAGTCCATCATTCCAAGATTTAAGGAACTGGTTCGGTTATGAACAAACAAACTCTATCGCGTCCTCGTCCTGTGCGGTCGGCCTAACACATTGCAATATCAGTGAGAGTATTGATGAGAATGCAGGAACATCAACACGTCGTCGTTCTAAACAATTGAACATTAGCAGAACCAGTGTGCAACCTTCACCTCCAGCATTACAAAGTTCAATTTACTCAGAAGCTCAAGCCACAAGACCATTTGCAATGGAGACAATTTGCTAATTGGGTGATAGAAAACGAAGCAGCGAATAATTTTTTTTTAAACATCATCTTTAGCGATGAAGCACATTTTCATTCGGATGGTTTTGTTAATAAGCAGAATTGTTGAATTTGGTGCAATGAAAATCCTCGTGTTATTCATGAAAAAACGATGCACCCACAAAGTTACTGTTTGATGCGCATTATGGGCTGCAGGTGTAATTGGACTGTTCTTTCTTGGGAATGAGTCTAGCCAAGCTGTAACTGTAAATCGAATACGATATCGTCCTATGATATCTAACTTTTTGTGGGATCAATTGGACGACATGGACCTCGAAGACATGTGGTTTCAACAGTATGGCGCCACATCCCATACAGTAACACAAAACCATCGATTTGTTGACAACCTTTTCCTCGTCGTGTAATTTCCAGAAAAGCTGACGTTAATTGGCCGGTCAGATCTTACCACTTGACGTCATGCGATTTTTTCCTCAGGGGTTTAGTAAAGTCTAAGTTCTATGCTAAGAAATCATAAACAATTCCTGAACTGGAAGCAGAAATCCAACACGTTATTTCTGAAATTGAGCCAACTGTCCTGCAAAAAGTCTTCGAATTTTTTATTAAAAGGGTTAGGGTCTGCCAGGACAACAGAGGCGGGCATTTGGTCGACATGATTGATGTCAATATGTCTCCTTTAGAAATCAATAAAAAGTTCCCAATTGAATAATAATTTAATGTGTTTCATTTCTAAATTAAATCCGGCGTATCCGATGGGCCACTCATTATATGAGTCTTTTATTCTCACTTTACAGTTCATCTCATCCCATAACATTTCAATATCCAGACCTCTATCTTCTTCTTTCATCCCATTTATAATTAAGTTATTCCTCCTTTCACTTCTTTGTCTCGCGTGCTCTGCTACTTCCTAATTTTATATAATCTTTTCTCCAATTGCTCCTTTTTTATTTCAATTTCTTTTTTCTTCATCATTTATCTCTTCCATTCTTCGTTTTCATATCTTATTTCTAACATCTCTTTCATTGCCATCTCTAGTTGTTTCAGATTTTCTTTTCAAATTTTAACATTTCTCCTTGTATATCATTTCTCTCACAACGATCTGCCTTATTCTCTTTTCAAGCCACCCCATTTAACAAAATTCTCTCATCAGTTGACCATACTATTGCCAAGATTTCGTAGGTTTCCCTTGGCTGTCAGGTGAATGTTACAGCATATTAACCTACCAATTCTATTTATATCTACTCTCTACCAATCCCAGACTATAGAGGACAATTCTCTTTGAGCCTCCTTAAGTCTCTTTGAATAACTACTCCAATCTCCTAATGTGTACAATTCCAAAGAAGGGTGGAATTTAGTGGGTAGAAGTCCCATACTGTTGCATGTACCGGCACGCTTCGTCATCCGATGATTCTCCACCTAAAACAACCAAAACAAAAAATAATACAATATAAATCCGAACGGTCTAGTTAAAGAATTAAAGACAACTCCACTGATTACACTTTCTTAAAATATTGCATTGCCTATTTATATGTATATGACATTTAAATAACGCGATAATTGTTAAACAGTTTTGCAGGTGTTACATTAACTATTATATAATTAACAATTCTTACTATTAAATAAACAGACTTAAATGTCTTGTACAAATTTGGTTATATAATAAAAACAATCTAACTATACATATAGTAGATCTGTATACATTTATCACACCTAAAAATTCTCTCAGACAGATGGTCTACTTATTTAGGATTAAATTACTTTATCAAACCTGTTTTCATAAAAAAAATTACATCGAGGATTTATCCTCCAATATAATTTGAAATATTCAAAAATGATAGATTTAATAGTGCAAATGAAAAGATTAAAAGTTTTTATGCCTATAAAAATTTGGAAGCTTTATTTTACAATCTGAATATTTAATTATTTATAATAGTTAATTAAATTGTTATCATAATTATTACCCCTTTTGGGTCACCTTCGGATATGCTGATCATTAATCTCTGTGGCATCACTGTGGATTAATATACAAAATTAAAAAAACACTCGCATTCTGAACATGTACAAATGACATTTAAAGGACAGGATGTTTGTAGGAAAAGAAAATTTCAGAATTCGGTATGCAAAGAATGTTATTATATCGAGCGGAAATATGAGGTGTAAAAAAATAGCGGAGATGGAAAGGGGGATCTGTGGAGTATTAAGGAGAATAACTGGAGTGGAAAAATCAACACCGAGTTGCAAGAATGTGGGAAATACGAATGTTGGAATAAAGGAATAAAAATGTTAGTAAGGAATGAGAAAAAGGTTATGGTAATATAATAAGGTTAAGCTGAAAATAAAGTTGGGATAAGGATAATTGATATTGGAGTACAAGGAAAATAGAGAAGTAAATAAAACTCAAAAGTATTCCAAAAACTCCATATTTATTTATTGAATTGTAGATGTTAGACGAATCCAGTACGAACAATATCAAAATGATATGTTGTTGACATGTTTCGAGAAAACAATCTTCTCATCATCAGTCTTCCCATCCCAATCTTCCCATCAACTATTGAAATCAAAAGCTATTAGTGAGTAGAAGGTATAAGCTATTAGTGAGGATCCTGTAGAAGGTTTTGATTCTTATCTAGGATATGAAGGATTTCTGGTATTAGAAAGTAATAATCATTTCTATTGATTGGTCTCTTTGGAATGAGAATGATTGGAATGAATCGCAAACAAATCGTTTTGTTTATCATTAAAATTGTAATTTGTTAAATTAATATTTTCGGTTATTCTATTTGGTGTACTTCAAGTTGTTAACCCAGACAGAAGTGTACCATTTGGTGTATTTAGTGCAATAGTTATTCTACATTCCAACGTAGATGGAGCATCGGAAATGCTATTCGAACTCGACTTATATGTGATGGTGTGCTCATCTATTTTGAATGAAGTTTGATTATTATTATGTCAATTCAGAATTTATATGTTCTCTATGAAGATTAAAACTTTCATTATTAACGGCAATCGAATTATTAATTAAGGGAACCCCCAAATCAAATAAATCAGAAACTATTGGAAATATTGTTTCATTTAAGAAACTACAGTCCGAACATTTATGATCAATGGTAGGTTCTTCTGGTAAAGTTTCGTTTGGAACTATTATAGGAGAAATAGAAGAAGCATAATGATAATTAACAGAAAATGGTGGAACTATTGTTGCATTTATGTACTTACAGTTCACTGGTAAGTACTTTTGGTAAAGTTTTAACCATGGCGTTTGTTGTAGGGGAAACAGAATGAGCGTGATTATAATAATCCAACAAAACGGCTAGATTATCATTTAAAAGATCTGACCCACTTGTTGTGTAAAAGAGTATCGGGTGTAATTTTTCTTTAGAATGCTTAAAGTACGAACAACCGTGGTTATTATATTGGTCTTTGGGTAAGTATATATTTAGAGAATCTACGTTGGAAGAGCCAGAAAATAAGAGGTGATTTATCTCTCCAGCAGAAGAAGCACTTTCGTTTATTGAATGAAAAGAGTCTGATTCATCTATAACGTCAAACCAAATTGTTTGTTCAGAAGTGAAATCTCTATCACCAAACCCACTAAAGTTGTGAACTGAAGAAAAGTTTTTAATACCTAAAACTGGATCTGATATTTATGAAACGTCTAAAACCTCAACAATATTAGAGTTAGGTGAATTATTTAACTTTCATTGCGTTCTATCAATAAACAATTTTTGTCTAATTTTAGTTTGTAAAATCTACAAGAATCAAATGTTTGACTAAAGCTCATCTGAACATACTTATCCAGAATAATCGAATTGAATGTTACAGATAGCTTTAAGAATACAGAATATAATTTCCTAGCTAAGTCAGCTACGCAAGTGTATAATTTTTCTATGTTGTATGTGTGCTAATCACATTTGGCTCTTTTGGCAAAATTTTTAAAATTCTTAAATATTCTCACAATTGGGGAAAACACATATATTCTTTGCATTTCTTTAAAAATTTGATTTTAAGTAAACCATACTTTTTCTTCTTCAATAGCTTTTCATAGTGGAACGATATTCTGGTTGGACATTCCATATTTTGAAAATTAAGTTGTTTCAGTATTGGAGTCAAGTGTTTAAAATAAATTAGGCTCAAAAGTATTCCAAAAAGTCATTTTGATATTAATTAATTAGGTGCTAATTTCGAAAATTGCAATGAAAAGGTATTTTAAGAATTAATTGTAAAAATTGAGGCACGGTGGACAAGTGTTTCTAGCATTGGATTATAGCTGTTATCAATAGTTTTTCTAATTCGAAATATAGGCGTATGGTCTCTGTAGAACTTTGGTCTCTGTAGATTGCATCGAACTAAGAATCCGACACTTAACCATTACGCTATGAATGCCCGTACAAATAATTATTAAAATTTCTCATTTAAACGTTGATTGTATGTAAGTTTGCATATATTAGGATGTTACACTTTGAATATTTCGCTGTGTACAGATATGGTATAATGTATTGTTACAGCCCCGTGTTATACATTTGGACGAATTAACACCTTTCCAAATTGAGATGAACTACCAATGTAGCAAGGAACATTAACAATAAAAGTACACCTCGTATAATACTTGCATTGGGGTTTTTTTTTCAGAGAAGCATCGAACCATCCCAAAGATGACCAAAGTTACCTCTACAGTGATCTTAATAGAAAATGGGACTTTAACAATCAAAGTTCAACACCTTAACATATGTGGTTCATTTCCAGTATTAGAGTACGACCTAACACGATATATGAAGATATGTAAGCAGTATTTACTTTTTCGCAGTAAGGCAAATTTTTAAGTAAGAGGTGTTATTTCAAAAATTATAATGAAAAGGGTATTTAATATTTAGTTGTAAAAATTGATGCAAGGTGGACACGTGTGTCTAGCATAGGTTTAAAGCTGTTATCAACACCTTTTCTTATTCCAAATATTTGCGAATGATCTCATTGCATCGAACTACGAATCCGATACTCAACCATTACGCTATGAATGCCCCGACAACCAATTCTCAAAACTTTTCATTTAAACGTTGATTGTATGTAAGTTTGCATATATTAAGATGTAACACTTTGAATTTTTCGTTGTATACAAATATGGTATAATGTATTGTAATAGCCATGTGTTATGCATTTGGACAAATTAACACCTTTACAAATTAAGATGAACCACCAATGTAGCAAGGTACTTTAACAATCAAAGTTCACCTCGTATAACACTTCCATTGGGGTTTTTTTCTGAGAAGCATCGGACCATCCAAAAGATGGCCAAAGTTGCCTCTACAGTGATCTTAATAGAAAAGTGGACTGTAATAATCAAAGTTCAACACCTTAACACATGTGGCTCATCTCCAGTAATAGAATACGTACTAACACGATATATGAAGAGATGTAAATAGTATTTATTTTTTCTCGTACGACGATTTTATAATTAATTAGCACGAATTAATTAAAAAAAATTCGTCTTACTAGGAAAAAAAGTAAATACTATTTATATTTCTCATTTACATTTCTATTTACATTTCTCACAAATTGAGATGAACTACCAATGTATACCAATGAAGCAAGGGACTTTACAATCAAAGTTCACCTCGTATAACACTTGCATTGGGGTTTTTTTCTGAGAAGCAGCGGACCGTCCTAAAGATGGCCAAAGTAGTTTCTACAGTGATCTTAATAGAAAAGG
>WYDF02027216.1:0-12945 GCA_009867245.2 Adranes taylori
GTTGAACCTTTTAGTTTTCACTGTCACCTTTTAAGTAGTCTATTAAATTCAATTAGCACAATAGTGTTTAGGGTAAATTAAACAACATTAGTCTAATCCAGGAATACCCCGCCTACCCATGAATTCGCCGGTCCCCATATTTGTCTACGGCGCGACAGCTTCGTTATCCGCTTTACCGCGGCCTACGGCCGCTCTTGACTAACATTTTCCCCGTATTTGGCCTACGACTTGACTCTCTTTTCGGTTAATTTCTTAAAGAGCTGCCATAGTCTTATGAATTTGTCTGCTTTAGCGCGGTCTGATGCCACTTTTGACTTTATTTTTCCCCGCTACCGCTTTTGAGTTACTTTTTCTTCGTGCCCGGTTTGCGTAAAATTGAGGTCCCTGGGTCTTACACTTGTTCCACAAGTTCTATTTTCTTAACTTTCATGGGAACTGAGATATTTAATTTAGTACAATAGCCGTTTACGAGAAAATGGAATGTAAATTTTACAAAACAAAAACACACTGTAAATATGTTAAATAGTAATTTTATGAAAAACTATAAAATTGAACGAGCTTTTGATAGCGTATACAATAAAGTTTATTCAAGGATTCTATCTTTTATAGTTCTTCAAATATATCGAAAAGTTTGTAAAACTTTAAACGTGGCAACGTCACGTTCTACATTAGTTTCAAGCATGGTACTGATTTCCTTCGACACATAATACAAGATCCTATAAGCGATCAGAATTTCAGTGTTCTAGTTTTACAACTGAATTTCTGAATAAAATGATCATTTTGAACCCCTCTCAAAATTAGAATGTGCACCCGCCACTGATAACAACATTTATTCAATTTCAAAAGCAGCTATGTCTTTTAGGTTTCATACAACGTAAAATATTTTTTCCAGTAATTTTGCATATATGTGCTATTATTTAGGCCTTACATGTATATAATATGATTGTAAACGTCGGTTGCCATCAAGTACGGCATTACTTTAAATTGAATTACAAGGGCTACCAAAATGTAAAAAATATATACAGGGTATTACTAAAATGTGCTTGAAAATTTGTTTTTGCTCAAAATCGGTCAAGTATATTCAGTTGCTCTAACAGAATTGAGGTCCCTTAGACTTATATACGTTCGCCAACTTTTATAGGAACCAAGATATTTAGGGTAGTACACTTTTGTCAAGGTCAAATTACTCCGGTGATATGATTGCGATTTTTTTAAACTCGCTTAAGTATTAAAGGAACTTTCGACACAAAAAAATTGATAAAATCCTTCGTTAAGTTTGGAGAAAAGGACCTGTCTACACCTGTCTTCCAAATTTCATCCAGATCGGTCCCAAGCAGAAATTCTTGAACATGCATCCGTATGTACAAACACCGAAAAATCGAACCTTCTATTATTATTTTTTTGAACAAGAAACCATTTTTTCAGAAAAAACTGTTTATATGAAAAATTGTTCCTTATGACTATTCAACGCATGCATATATATAAAAAAGCGTTCTGTCTGGTTTTCTAATAGTTATCTGACTAATTCGTGGAACGTTTGGACACTTTTTCGACCAGTACGAGAACAGTTCTCTGACTATCATTGTAGTATATGGATCAGAGCAAGTATTTGAAGTCCGTAGCATGTGCAGTAGTAAAATTTAAGAAATGTCAATTTATTGACGCTGAATTACACTGAATAGTGCCGTACAGGTTTTTTGTTGTTATTTATATTCTGGTTCTATTGTTATAGTTGGAAACGAGTTACATAGAGGGTGATATTACTTTTTTACGACCAGATGAAACAGCGACGGCGAATTAGAATTAGAGCCTCAGGAATGAATTTGTGCCAAACACCATTGCACACAATTATTTTTATAACAACGGATTACAAAATATTAATAACAATTTAAAAAACTCAAATTACGATTACTTTTGGTTAATTGTTGGTGTCAAGCTAATGGCGTTCAGCGTCAGAAGGTCATAACAAATCAGAACAGCGTTCGGAGAGAGTCCAATTGGAAACCAGTGCCAACTCGTACCACACCGCATAGGCCCAAAAAGCAATCTGTGCGTACTCCCAACTAACCAGTACGCGTACTCTCCACTAAGTCAAAATCAGTTTCTCTGATTTTTTCGTTGTTCTTCTTCATTCATAAAAGATTCCGAACTGTACTAAACATTAGTTGCATTCAGCGGATCTATGCGCTACAACACTTCTACACAACTGTTGAGTTAACAGTATTCTGAAACCATTGTTAACTTAGTCCTGTTTACTACTTTTCAAACGCAAATCACAGAGCAGATGCCTTTTAAAGAGCATAGATTTTGGTTAATTGATCGCTAAGTTTGCGACAAACCGCTTAGCACAAAACAGTTAACGCTCACATACGCTACGTTTGCTGAATCATTCTGTAACAGGAGCTATAGAGTCACCATATGTTAGCATTTTTTATATTATTATACTTCTGTGTTCTATATTTATTGCGGGCACTAACAATTTGCTCGCGTACTGTAAAGTTAAGTGTTTTTTTTTTATTAAAATTGCTCTGAAATGCTAATTATTTATGTTTTTCGTGTTCTTATTATTATTGTTGTGTTTTTCAGCATAGCTAACAACAATCACGCGTTGTGTGTATATGGTCGGTCGACTGAACGTCAAATTTTCTCACACATCCAATTCTGTATATAAAAAAAAGACAATTATCTCCACTAACATGCGGAGACCTATGGAATGGCAGCATGTAATGGAACGCTTATATGAATAGAGCCAAATCTATATCAAACGGATACAAGAAAATACCAACAAATATACATAAAATGAGCAAAATCACTTAGATGTTAAATATTATGGATTTGGCGTATCCAAAAAGCATGTAAATTATTTGACTAATGTTAACTTTAACTAATGTTGAATAATTTAAGAATATATCGTAAACATATTGAATAAGAATATTGGATATAATGAATAAGAATTTTATTAAATGGCTGTAATCCAAAGTAAAGCCATATATAGAATATTATATTAAAAATACAGCAATATTTACTAGAAGAAGAGTATCTAAGCACGACCCTATAATCAATAAAAATAGTATGGGCAAATTATTTACTCTTCTGTCGGCCGAATATGGGTGATAGAACTAAAGTGCAATGATTGGGGTTCAGAGAAAACTAAATGAAAAGAGAAAAGAAGGAAAATAAACAAAGAATTTAAAAATATTTAAACATTTCAACTGCTTCCATTAGTTCTATGAAAATGCATGACTTATCAAGCGTGAAATTATTTTTAAAACCTAAAATCTTGAATAATGTGAACCAAAATTTTAATTTACACTGTGTATGCTGTGGAATAGAAACAAGAGGGAAGGATATTTATAACCAAAAGTATTATGAAAAAACTTATATAGAAATGTTTATGTATTTAATTAATTTTAAAGTAAGTTAAATGCAAAATTTTAATTAAAATGTATTTAGTTTTATTTTATCAATTTAGAAGTAAACTTCTTTAATTTTAAATAGGTTGAATATTTATGTTTAGGAAAGTAATGATTGAGTTTTGTCTTTCTTATTAAATTCGAATGCTGTAAATTAAAAATTATGGTGTTATCTTTCCACCTAACATTTAATTATGACAATTTCGATTGCTCAAATATCGAAGAGAACATTACACCAATTCTTCTAAACTAAAATAACCACTTTTCAGAATATATTTGTCATTTCCTCAGTTTTCTTTCTATTGCATTCAGCATCATTTTTATTTTATTAACTCCCGCTTGTTCTAATCCTAAACATGTTTTCTATTTTTCGCATTGTTCCTCATCTTTCTACACCCTCACATTCTTTTACTCACTAATCTGAATCTTAAATATTTATACATGTGTACGCACTCCATTTTCTCGTGGTTGATTAAGCTCATCCTTTTTATCATCTATCTACTACCACTCTCACTCCGCTATGTCGTTAAAATATTACAGGGACCGAATTATGTCTGCAAGTAGATTCTTATACCCATCATGCCCTCTTTGTAGTACTGTTTCCAAGTTCTATATATATATATAATAAATCACCATTCAGCGGACAAACTTGCTTCACCCTTTGAAACCATTCTGTCGCATTCTGACACTCACTGTAGCTCACAACTTCGATTTTTCTTGGATTACTTTTAAATTCTACTTCATCGGGATCATGAAACATTTTAAATTTTGATATTCCCATTTTTGCTATTCGTTCATACAACTTCTTTCGTAGCAGCTTGCCAAATGCGGACAATAAATAGCTAACAAATTTGTTCCTTGCTTATCTTAATTTGTACCATATAATTCAGCATAATTATATCTGTTGTTCCCTTTCCTTAAACCAGTCTGCGTCCACAATAACTCCATGTATTGTATACTATATTTATTTTAGTCTTCCGATTTTTGTTACTGATATACATTTTTTTTTTAATTTTACGGGTGAGAAAATTTCTACGTTAAAAGTTTATATGTCTATCTTATGTACAGTGTATATCTTCGCACTTTTCATAGAAGAGGATATTTTGTAAATATAGTTTTTGTTATTTATTTATAGATTGATTCAAGTAATTTAATGCCATCAAATATATGCGAGAACTGTGAAAAAAATTTGATTGTAAGCTACGTATTTATCACAGAAATGAAACAGTCGATTAGGTTCTTTGAAAATCATTGTCTAATTTTTGAAAGGAATACAGACAACAAGTTAAGTACTTGCAATATTGATTATAAGTCTGAAGAAATACATAAAAACACTACAGTTCCTACTATAAATGTCCTTAAGAAAATAGAAAATGTTAATAAAACGGAAAGTAAATCGGAACAGCATTTACATGAATCTGCTGTAACGGATGATGTCAAATATTCTAATAATATCTTGAACTCAATAGATGAATGCAATAAGTAAGAATGTATTTTACCCCGCTATAAACAAAGTATTGATTATAGCAATGAATTAAATTTCAGACTTCATTTTTATAGGAACAACTTAGAAAGTCCAGATGAATTAATGGAGAGTAATATTGGATTAGCCTCGTTTGATTGTGATGAAGAAACTAGCGTTAACAACGGAAAAGTAAAAACTACAATAGATGAAACTGATTCAGGTTTTAACAAAACTAGGTTTGTATTTTCAATGTATTTCAATGTAATAGTGGGTGTTGTATATTATAGTATTGAATTTGTAACGCGTACCAGATTCTAGAATGGAACATTTTCAAATAGGTTTCAATTATACTCGTAGTAATAGTAAGACGACAAAAGTGAGAGTATAATAAATTAGTAAAATACTAATTCATTCTTCTTTTAAAATAATACTTTGAATTCCACGATTGTAGAATCAATTTTTCATGTCACTACTCAAATTTTTGAAATAGAAAATTTCAATTTTCCAGTTCTAGTTCATATGTGCCTCAGCGATGCCATTCTATTTTCTTGGTGTACATGGTTCTGTGATAAAGATATCTTCCATTTTGGATAAATACTTACGTTGCGGATAGTAAGATATATTTTGTTGAAAATGTAATAATTTTGATAGTAAGATGTATTTTGTTGAACATGTAATAATGTGGCATCTTTTAGAGTAACTTGTTTGAATTACACCTCGTATTGCTCAAATGGTTTTTTTTTATATAGAAATTAGAGAATATAGAGAATTTTATTGTCGTGCTGCGGGTCTTAATTATATAATTTAACAGGTGATTAAATTCAACGTTTTGTAATATGTATTGTCTGTCGCATTAAGCAGGTATTTTATTGTATTGTTTGAATCAATCCTCTGATTTAATTGGCTTATAATAATTCGAAATATCGTAATTCTGTGTCAGTAAAAAGTTTATCGCCCTGCCGAGTTAACTCTCATTTTTTGGGTTGTAGATGCTATGCCTATATCAATATGATTTCTTTCTTTTTATACATTTTTAATTTGAATTGATTTGAACCAAACTTTCTCACCCCAAACCGCATTCTGATTTTGTTTTCGGAGTTCCTTCTAATGTGTCACGTCTACAGCGAGCTTAGTAGTAATACAAGTACATTTACAAGTAGTATAAAAATAACTTTGCTGTCTATTTTTAATGTGCGCGAAGTTCAATAGGATTCCTCTAAAGCTAATATAATTTTTGATTAGTAATTATTCTTTAGACTGTTGCCAGCTGTTCAAAGATATTGCCACGACAGGAAAATAAAGGATTGAATTAAATACAAATCCACTGCAACTAGTTTGCAACCTTATTTGCAATTTCAATAATTTAAGCTTTTAATTTCATAGGAGAAATATGTTGAATTTTCTAAGTTAGACAATGCTATTACGTGCTGGCTTAACCGGAAATCCCGACATTCCAAGGAAATCCCGTCATTCCAAGCGAGTTCAGGGTCACAGATTCTGCAGTTAGTATTACGGACTTCGTTAGACAAACATTCCTGAGGGAATCAATAAAAGGAACAGTTGGGGCTTAGACTATTGAATTAGCAATTGCAAGTAGAGGTTAGCAACTGCAAGTAGACGTTAGTTATTTTATTTATTTTTTATATACTGAAAGTTTTCTTTTTCTTGAGGTGTAAAAATAATTACAGAGGTAATTAATGTTTTTTTTGGGAACCAAATGTATCATTTAATAACTAGGGTTGTACCATTTTATAAGTAGGATCAAGTAAATGCGTTGATATTTGCTTGTGATTTATTATTTTACAAATTCCTTTTCAATCTTCTAAAAATAAATCTGAATGTAAAAACTTACCAGACGCTGTACTGTCTACCAGTACCTCTCAAACTATTAATCCTCATTGTGGTAATCAACTTGATTAAGAAGTGAGAAACACTTCTCCGATAATATCACAAACTACCGAACACGAAAATAAATTAGGTCATGCAACTCTAGTTCAACTCCTCATTTACGTAATCGCAAACTTGCCATTCCTTTTAGGCGTACTTCATTCAACATTATATAACAACAACGTAAGCTATTGGCTTTAGACGAATTTTTGAAAAAGAATGTGGCAGTTATAACTCTTGGACATATAGTTTAAAAATAAATTAATTATGTAGGAGCTTATTTAAAGGGTAGTGTTAACAATTGATTTAAAAATTATAAAATTACCTGAAAATCAACAAAAGACGTGGGATCAAATAAAAGCTGATATCATAAAAGAATTTGGGAAGAACAACCGAGAAAGATATAAAATATAGATTGCGTAACAGAAAACAAAAAAAGATGACGAAGACTTTAAGAGGTGATTTGAAACGGGTGGTCAAAAATTGAATGACATTCATAAAAAAGCTATAGAATATCACATAAAAAATATACTAATATATGCTGTAGCTTATCAATATTCAAAGCTTCGAGCCATATTGTACTGCTTTCTTTTTTAAGCAAAATTTTTGACGTCCAATATTGTCTTGAAAAATGTTGTAATTAATACGAGTATCATGTGTATTTTATGTAGTTATTATCGTTTTCAAATTTATTATTTTAGACTAAAATGCAAAAAAGGTATCCAAAAGAAACGTAAATGTCGCCAATGCAATGGAATCCTTGAAAATGCGGAGCACCGTAAGGCTCATTCGAAACTGCATTTAGAGGAATCGAAAATTAAAACTATTAAATGTAAGCTATGCGAGAAATTTATAAAGAAAACTATGATGAGCGCACATATTGATAGAGAACATGGTGATGGTCATCAATGTAGTGTTTGTGGCAAGACTTTTGCAGCAAAAGCTTACTTGACGTAAGTTTATATATTTTCTTTACATTAAATTACTTACACGATAGATATGGTTAAAATGTAAAATATTCGAAAAATAAAAATATTAGAAAATGTCAAATGCTGTAAAATATTGTGCAACAAGATATTTTTTATAGTAAAATGGGAGATACGTTCAAATCATTAAAGAATTAAAATAAGGCATTCCTGTTTCCATTGTGCGTAACTTCTGCAGACATCTGCGACCACACTAGCTCAGACGACCTAATTAATCTTCTGTGGAACGAAGGCTGTTAACGCCAATCTTGTCTATTTTCCTAGACTCTGCAATCATTATATATTCGATGGGTAAAGCCTTCCCCGCCCACTTTATAGCTTAGATACCAACCGTAGCAGCTGATGTCTTTCAGTTCACAGTACTTGGCCAAAATACGCTATCCGACATGCTTTCATTAACGGTCTTCAATGTCTCTCTGTCTCTTTGTATACGTTCATATTACAGTATGATTTATGATATTGCGAATCCAGTAGAATCCAAGTGTTCATCTGTTACAGCACAGTTGGAAAGTCGCCAGATGCCTATACGCCTCATATATGAGATTGTGGACCCCAATAAAGTTCAAGAGTGTCGAAAAGACGCAGTATTCAAGGATACGTATGCAGAGCCCAATATTTAGTCATATATCCCATAGGACCTCTGTTGCTGTTTAATTAGTATGCCAAAGAGGGTTCTCTTCAATGTAACATTATTAATATGTGGACGGCGCCTCGAGCCAACAGATCATAAGTTGATTATTTGACTACAGAAATTTATATTGAATTAAAATCCTAAATGAGATATGTATATTCTCATTTCATAGCCACCACGAACGCCGTCTTCATTTGAAAACGAATCTTTCCGATCTTGCGCCTTGTACAGTATGCGGAAAAATGATAGTTGCGTGCAGAATGAACATGCATATGGAAGTCCATGAACCTGAACGAAAACGAGTGCAATGTCCACATTGCGACATAACTGTTAGCACCAGACAGAATCTATCCAGGCATATATCTAATAAACACAAAGGCATCAAGAGATTTGACTGTGTGTTTTGTGGAAAAGGTAAATATTTTTTCTCGATAAGATTTATTGGTGTTAAAGCATATTTATAAGAATTAACGAATCTCGTGGACTAGTATATACGCAAATAAAGAAGCGTTTAATTTAAGCATAAAGCAACAACTTACCTAAGCTTTTTGTTCTTTCTCTTCATTTTGATTTTTCCCGTCAAAAAAGACAGAGATTTTCTCCTTGACGTATTTTGCCAATTATTATATTCATTAACATTCTTAAACCAATTATTCAGATTCCTTATGTTCATATTCCATTAAATGAGGTCTCCTATAATTCAAATTTTCTAAAGCCACGTTTTTTTTTCATTTATAACTAATTTTTAATAACTGCACGTACACTTTCTATTTCATTTACAGCTTATGCTCAAAAGAATTGTCTGAACGGTCATATAGTTTCTAGACATCCAGAACAAGAAAGTTCGGGTGATACAGAAATGTTAAAGATTTTTGAAGCAGCGAAGCGTACTAAAGAAACGAGACGGTAATTTTTCTTTTAATATTTATTGTTTAAATTTTGGATATATTAATTTTCCGGTTCTTTTAGAGTTAAGTATAGTTTACGAAAAAAATTGGACTCCTACGCTAATTATTCTTATAATGATAGTGTTTCAAACACGACACATATTCGCGATCCTAAAAGGTATGTTTTATATTTGGAAAATCATAATTTCCTGTAGTTTTAACCTAATAATTTTCTGTAGGTTATTAAATGAATTTTTTACATTAATATAGTATTTCAAATTAATTAATTTGAAACGTATAATATGCAATTACTTTTAGAATTAATTCTTTAAATTGTTTAAAGGAGACTAAATTTGATTTCTTAGATATTAATAATACTGGAATCTCAAAATTTTTCTCCTTGACGTATGTGTATCAAAATTTGTGTATCAACTCAAACAAATAATTTCTTGTTGTCTTACACTCTGTTATGAGAATCACACACCCATCATCTAAATAAATGGACCTTATTGTATCTAATGAACTTTAGGCTAAGGGGACTTCTACAATATCAGTTCATTTTTCCGATTACGGGATGATTCAGTGCAGATCTATACTTGGAACCTTCTTGATCAAGCAGATCTATACTTGGAACCGGGAAAAATTAATACACGCATTAGATATTGCAGATCATAAATTGGAATTTATCAATGCCTACTTAATATCAGAAATAATTTAACACCACTAGCTCATCTTCAAACTTAAGACTCGATTACATTGAGTGAGTTTATTAGCTACTAGCTGGCGAATTTACTTGCTGCTAGTAAACTCACCCAGCGTAATTATGTTAACTAGCTAATTAGCAGATTGTGAACAATCTACGGGTAAAGTTTGAAGCTGGACTACTTTACACGCTACGTGCTGGCATATGAACTTCGTAGCTAGTAAGCTAGCTGCGTGTCATCATAGTTGCTAGTGGGTCCTAGTTTCATGTCTACAAAATGTCGAACGAATTAGATCGCGCGGGCGTCGTTGTTTTAAGCTCATGCTATAAAAGGAGTTAAGAAACGAAAAGCAGAAAATAAGGCATAGAAAAGTGTGAGTGAAACCATGGACAGAAAGACATTAGAAATGTGACGTATCTTTCAGTTTACTGAAAGAGTTAAATGGCAAAGGTTCTTTGGCTTATCGAAATATTTTGATATTAGACTGTACGCTTCTTGATGATTTACTTCAGATGAAGTGCCCAAGAAACACAAAATGAAAATGGCAATCCCAGTAACAACAAAACTGGAAGTTATACATGAGATCTAGCAACTGGTAGTTCAAGTCTAAAATACCTGTTTCGAGTTCCCAAATCAACAATATCGAAGTTTTTGCTTGAAGTGCTCGTCAGCTAGTTGGCTACTGAGCAAGTGGAAAGTTGTATGTAATCATCACTATCACATTATCTGACTCTCCCGCTTCTTTTCCCGACGGCTAGTAGCTAGTAAATCGCTCAATCTAATCGAGCTTTTACTGTAAACTGCTCAACCGATACATCAATTCCCAATTGGATTGTAAAACTTATCCAATTTACCCAAAGAAATGATTTTTAGTAAATCACGTAGTCAATATTGTAATCCTTCCTTTATAGTTGTTTTTCTGTAGGATAATCTCTAAACACATATTTTTCTGACTATATGTAGCCAATATGGGGCGCGATTAAATATCAATTAATTTTTGCTTTATTTCAAGTTTTATTTCGATGATTTGATTCAAGATGCCACAAAAATGTGTATGATATTGAAATAATTTTTTAGTTACGCTAGAGGTTCAAAAACTACAAAATTTTTACGCAGTGGAAGTATAGAAGGCGAATGTTTAATATGCGGAGAGAAAGTGAAAAATATTTACAAACACAGGTACATGAATCATGGTCCATCTGATAGGTATGTAACAATATGTTTTATAATATATTTATCTATAGGGTTTTATTTTTACGCTTAATAAAAATATACAGGTGTACTTTCTAATTTGTAACTCAATTATTGATGTTGCTTGACTTATGAAAACCCATTGGCATTTATGTTTAATGCTTTTTTTGTATTCATTTGTATAATAGCATATATTTTACGGCTGTTATTAATATTGTTTCAACGATGTGTAATGTATATTATAATTATCTAATTTGGTTTTAGTTACAAATGTAGCTTTTGTCCGAAAATATTTAAGAATAGAATTTTATTGAAAATTCACGAGAATATTCACAAAAATATTAAAAAATATGAATGCGAAATATGTTCTCGTAAATTTAGTCAATGGGCTCATCTTCGATATCACATGGTGTCTCATACCGGTGAGAAGAAATATAGTTGTGAAATTTGTGGTGCAAAGGTTAGTAAATTTTAATTCTCTAGTTAGAAACACTCACAGGATGTTGTAAATATTACACATGTTTGATTAAATTTTCAAATTTGTATTACAGTTTGGCTATTCTTTCGGCCTAAAAGCTCACATGATACGACATACCAATAAAACACCATATAAATGTGATATATGTGATGAAAAATTTAAAACAAGCAATTATAGAAGAAAACATATTAAATATTACCATCCAGAACATTTTAATAAATTGCAACAAGATAAGAAGGTACTTTGCGATGTGGATTAAAATCCTATATTGCTTGTTTCAATAAAATGAAAAAGGTAAAGTATCATGATAGATTTATGCCTTGCGATTTACGACTTTCTTACTTTTAAAATATCAGGTTGATGTCAAATACAATAACATCAAATTTCGTTTAAATCGTTTAAAAGGGATTAGTTTTCTTCATAACTAACATAAACGTCCTTGCTATAAATTCCCTAAGAATTAGAAAGAACCATGTACTAAAACTTGAATAAAAACTACCTGCTATACTGTGAATACAAATTAATGGAGAGAAATGATTATATAAAACATTTTCTAAAATATTTTTGTTTGATAATAAAAGAAACCTAACATGAATACCAATATAATAAATTACAAGACAAAGGGACGGTTCATTTTATTTGTAATGAGGGGAAGGGGGGGGGGGGGGGGCGACCAAGTTAGAGATATAAGGAATTTAGGCGGGGGGAGCTCGAGCACGGTCATTTAATTTCTATATTTTTATTTTTGATTTTACCTAAATCCATAACTGTTAAACTTTATGTTTTAGGTTCAATAAGAGTTTTGGCGATTTTTTGGTATTTGAAAATTTTCATGTATCGAAAATTGCATCAGCGCTGACTTTTTAATCAAATTTAATGTTGCAATTTTAATTAAAAAGTGACAGAGATTTTAAACAAGTGGAAATATTCTATATAGATTATTTAACTTAGAACAGATATGACTTAGTACAAGAAAAATTTGAATAAAGTAATTTTGACAGGATTATGTAAACTGTTTATTTCACATATTTCACTTTTCAGATTTACTATATTATATGTGATGTATTCTTAAATGATCTCATTCTAGTCCAAGAGCTGGTGACGAATTTAGGGTAGGTATTTTAGGCAGCTTGAAATCATAAAAAAAAGTACAATTTCAATGTTAGGAATCTGGAATGGGGAGTCTGACTGGGCTTTTGCGGTTATTTCGCTACTGCCAAGCATATTATATCTAATGTATAAAATTGTTGTAGACAGGTGACCAAAAATTGTATAATAAATGAAACTAACTTTTCATTACTAA
>WYDF02027227.1:0-12944 GCA_009867245.2 Adranes taylori
TATAAGTGGGGATATTTGAAGTCTGTATACCAGCGTTTATGCCTGAGAGAGATAGTTAGTACTTTAACCAAAAGAACATACGAATGATGCATCATAAGAGAATGGAGAACCACTAAATAATGTGTTAAAAATATTTCCTATCTATCCGTAAGGAAACATTCCGGAGCCTGTATCTTCGCTCCAGTATAAAATTTCAAAAAACTAATTTCACAGAAACCTTCCCGGGAGTGTACTCAACAACTTCCTAAAGTTTCATGTCGATTAGATGGATGGTGCAGTCAGGCATAAAGGGCATACATACAGACATACACACATCCTTACATTGATTTTTATATAGATTAAAAATTAAATTGTTAAATCACTTTATTAAATTAATTTATATTGAATTTGTTATCCGATAACAAACTAAAGTCATTGCAACGATCATGCAATTGCATTAGTTACCGAGTTTATTATTTATTAATCTTAATTACAATATGTTGTCTTTATTGGATTTAAATCTACTTGCTGTTTATGGTTTTCTAACTTATCCAAGTACAAGTGCTGGACAGAATTATTTAAACAATCTGAAACACATTTCTGTACACTTCTATTAGAAATCCCTTTCTTAATATTAAATACATAATTTTATGATTCATTATTTTGGAGAAACTATCAAAATTAATTCTGCAAAAAATATGTTATATACAATTAACTGTTTTAAAGTCAAATAAAATTATTTAAGCACATAATATTTCATTGTTTATGTAAACATAAAGTATTATAATTACAAAACTTTTGACCGTCTAAAAAATTTGATTATTATTTATACCGTTGCATCACATGAGCTACACATACATTGGGTATAACGCTACACATAAGCGATTTTAGAAGTTGTAAATTATAGAGATAAAGAATTATGCATAAATTTTCTTGGTTCTAGAATTTATGGTCGCTTTTTGAATCAGCTGTAGTCAAAAATATATTTTTTACCAAATGTTTAACGTTTCAGACGGCATTCCTCTTCTTCATCGGAAACTAATTTTTTTTATTACTTAGTATGATTCTTATGAACTCAACTACCTAGCTACTTCTATGAATGAGTGTTGTTTACGTTAATACTACAAATTATCGTTTTACGCATTGAAAAAAGTTAGCATTAATTAAAACAAATAAAGGCAAACAAACACGCACGCGTATCAGAGAAGGAAATTGTATCCCTTTTCCCATTGCTTTCGTCCTCATGATTTTCTTCTTTTAATTCCTCCATTAATTTTCTTGAGAATGGCAAGCATTTTCTCCTGTACACGTTCTCCTCTATATAACATTTATCTTTTCCAGTTTCTGCAATTCCAGGTCTCTTACACGTATATAACATCTCTTCCTTTTTATTCATTCAAGCATGAATAATAGTTTCCATAACGATATACCACTTCAATAACGAGAGGTCTCCAAATTGGGTATAAATAATTAACAAGACGAAACAAAATAATTAAATTAGATAGGTGCTAATTTCGAAAATTGTAAATGATAAGGAAATTATAATAATTATTTTAAAAATTGAGGCAGGGTGGACACGTGTTTATGGCATAGTGGTGTAGCCTTTATCAACACCCTCTCTTTCCAACTATTGGCGTGATGTATCATTGCATCGAATTGCGAATCCGATAATAATTAACAAGTACGCTATATATGCCTCGTGTAAACAAATTATTACAATTTCTTTCTTGAATGCAACGTGTAATATATAACCAGCTATGTGTAATATATTTGGCGAAGTTCGATTGTTAAAGCCCCTTGCTTCTTTGGTTAGATATACAGTTTAATAGTTCATCTCAATTTGTAAGGTGCTATTTCGCCCAAATATGTTACACATAGCTGGTGCAATGCATTATGATAAATGCAGTATACAGCGAATAAATAGAAATTTTACATCTTAATATATGCAAATTCACATACACTTTGCGTTTAAGAGAGAAATGATAATAATTTGTGTACAAAGGCATCAAGTGTTTCAATTTATGGGATGTTTCTCTCACGGTTGTATTCAATGCTATAGCATGAACAGAGATAAACCGATTTATGAACATACTTCAGATCCATTTGATTCATTATTGGAGAATAATGACAATGAATGGTGCATAATGAATCAAATCTATCTGAAGATTGTTCATAAATCGGTTTATCTCTGTTTATGCTATAGCATTGAATCCAGCAAGTTATAATTCTTTTCCTGCCGCTGCATGATGGTTTGTTCTATTTCTATTATTTTCCTCGAAAATAAACCATTTAATTGCAGCTCTTGATTAATTATCTCGCCATCTATATCCATTTCTTGGTATTATACCTATATTGTCTGGCTTTAAATAATTTCGTCTATATACTTTATTACATGCAGAACCAATCGTGTACGCTTCTGTAAATGGACATATATTACATTCATTTAAGAACATTTGTCTAAACTTTAAACACGCCGCCATTAATATGTTTACATCACTAGTATAGTACTCGATAATTTCAGTCTTCATGTCAAATTCATAATTTTTATGTTCTTCGTGTCATTTTAAATTTTTTTCTCTGTCTGCGTTCATATTGTTTGATTTACCAGTGTTGACCATCGACGTATGAGGAAGAGGGTGAAACTATGAAGAGAAATTTAGAAAGATTTATTTCAACTCAGTGGCGTTTGGTTACCAATATAAATTAATAAAATAAGATGTTTAAATCAACCTTTTCAAACTTATTTGTTCACGCCCAACTCACCATATAAAACCTTTTGGATTGAGGTCTTAGAAATGCCCAAGAAATTCACGATCTCCGGGTAAGTTACATGACGATCTTCATTAATCATCTCGCGCACATCATTAATGTTTTCCTTGATGACCGTTGTTTTTGGTGGACCTGGCCTAGGATCATCGCTGAGATTTGTGCGTCCACGTTTGCATTCAGAGTACCAGCGAGAAAGTGTGGATTGATGTGGTGCTTCATTACCAAAAACAGTAACCAACTGGGCAAGACATTGTTGTTGTGATAAACTTCTTCGAAAGTTCTAAAAATATATCGGTCGATTCAATTCAAAGTTTCTGAACGCCTTAATAGCTTCAAAAAGTCACTGTGACTAAACCACTTGTTATATTTTGACTAAACTTTCAACGTGTTTTGGTTAACAATGGCGCGAGCCAGACTGAAAATGAAATGTTTTCAAAATTGAAAAATATCAAATTTCTTTTCACGAAGCAATAGACTAAACTGCTTGCTTAATTTATGACTAACAAGTGCGTATTTAACATTTTTTAAATTTAATTGGCTCATCAGATGTTTTAGGACTAGACGAAGTTACATACCCGATTTACAGACCATTTAGGGTTTCCTTCTCTATATAAAAACCATTCCAAATCTGATTTTAGTCTATTTGCTGGTGAAAAACAGTTTAACAAATTTTATTTAGTAAATTTTGTTTAGTCTATTTTGTAAGGTTTCCTTTAGCGTTTCTAATAGTACAAATTTAAAGTCTGTGGTTAAACTTAGTATGTATGGAACCTTTTAAACTAGGCATAATGCTGCTTATAGCAAACTGATGCTGAATCGAATGCGCCGCGTCTGTGCCTCTAACTGACTTAATACACTTATAAAAGATTTCGCGCGCTTGACACACTTCATCATCATACCGGTAAATGGCTTTAGGGTTCAATATTCATCGTATTTAAGAATCCTAATAAGCAAAAAGCTATGCAATAATTCTCTCGTATTGCGCAGAAATACGTCCCGCCACGTTCCGTCGATCAGCAAACGTTTCTCTTCGCTTTGAATCATACATTAATTCGCATGCGTTGATGCATTAAGCAAATAACAGGCGCGATTAACTTAGCACTGACCAAGCTGACCGGCAGCCGGTCGCGCCGGTTTCATAATATAAGTAAATTATTATCCATTCAATAACGAGAGCGCTTCTTTTTCTTATTTCTCTTGCTATTTTTATAATGTGCCCGTAAACAAATGTTATGTTTCGTTTATTATGCGCGCCGATAGCTTAATCGAATTTAACGAAATTTATAACGAATCAATAGCCAGTCGATAAAATATTACAAAAATAATTAAGAAAAATGTGGTTTGTGTAGTGGTTAGTTTAAAAATGCATTTAGTCTGTGAATATCATAAATTATTATAATATTTAAATTGATTGACATTCTTTTTGAATAAAAATGAACCCCAGTAGATTTTTCATTTTATCAGCTTGAAATTTTATTGCTACAAAAAATTGATAAAAAGATTGTTATTATTCATAAAAATTTTATCGGAGAGGCAAAGAGTCAATTAGAAGTTGGAGTCAATTAGATAGTCTCAATCTATTTTTTTATATTTTTTATATTTTTTTAATAATTATAAATAGCATCTTGACGCATAACAATCATTTAATAGTCTAAAATTTGTAAATATTGTTTTTATCCGGTCGCGCTCCCTCGTGCGCTACTTTACCGTCTCCCTGTATTCAAGACGCTTATTGTCAAAAAATTTGAATCAATTTGATAAAAGAAAACTGTTAGCGATTGAAAAATGTATTAAAACACTATAGTACAATATTATGGATTAAAATGTTTCATCTAATAAAATATAATAATACATTTTATGTAAACAAAAAAAACACGCGCCAATAGAGATATTGTGTGATATTGAGAGGCAGGATGGTCATGAAAGGATTAGTGGCAGTAGGTTCAATAGCAAATATAAATGGATAAAGGTTGGAGAGGGGATAGCATAGTATTTAGTGTATGGACTAAGCATGAAGGAGAAATAGATGATAGCGAGGTTTAGATGTGGAAGTGAAGAGCGGGGGAACAGGTACTGGATGAACGAGTAAGATAGGATGTGCAGGGTGTGTGGGATGGAAGAAGAAACGTAGACACATTGGATGAGAGTGTGTGTAGGACTGGTGTGGAAATATGGGGATATAATGCTTGGACAGAACTGAAGGTTAAGTTTAGGGCAAGAGGGATACGGAAAGGAAATAATGGCAAAAATGATGAAGGAGATAGTGAAAAAGGAAGGAAGGAAGGAAGAAAGGGTAGAAGAGAAAGTTGGGCGTGGATAGGTTGGGTATGGAGCAATAGGAGACGAGGTGAACGAAAGTGAAAGATGAAATATAGGGAAAGGAGACAGGGGGTGGGGGGAAGTAAGAAAATAGAAAAGTGATGACAGGGAAGAAGAATGGGAGGAAAGAGATGAGGAATGAATAGATGAGTTTGGATGGGAGAGTGTAAGGGAAAATTAATGAATGTAGGTGGTAAGGGGACGAAGGGGAAAGGAATAGAAGAGAAAATTTGTAAGAATTTTTGTTTTTCTATTTTGTAATTTTTAGATTAATTATTATTTGTTATTTGTTAGCAGAAAAGAGGCTTTTGTTTTTGTAAAATCATGGACATTTGAAAAGTGAAAATGAATATAAGGAAAAATTGAATTACAATATTATTGATTCTGATTATGCCAATAAAAGTTGTACTACGAGTAAGGAATACGGATGAAGGCAGTGTAAGGAAAGGGTATAAAGGGTAGGCGGTGAAGGAAATTAGACACATATTTATGGAGATTTATTTAAGTGTGGTAGAAAAAAAATGTATTAAAACTATTCTATAATTTAATATTTCCAAAGTCCATCTTAGGTCTCCATGTCATTCACGTTTGAATTAAATAAAGATAAGATAAACTTTATTTGTAGAAACTCAAGAATACATTAAGAGTAACAATATCACAAATTGTCAAATAAGACATAAACTATATAATATCCATAAGTATTTTTTTACATTGTAGCTAAAAATAATTACTAGAAACTTACTTAACTTTACTTTAGCTGGCTCTACAGACCATTAAGATCTTTGGCCGCCACTACAACTTGATTGCTCCAGTCGTCTCTTGATATCGCGTTCCTCCTCCAATGCCGGACGTTTAACTTCTGCAGATCTTTACTTACATCGTCGCCCTACTGATCTGCTACCTTCTAGTCGGTTTGTATAGAACTGTTTTTGGCACTCTGGATCCATCAATCCGTTCCACATGCCCCAACCACCTGAGTCTGCTGTCCTTCATATCGTTGACAATGGACGGCTTCTGGTACAATGCGTAGGGGCGGATTCTCCAGCCTCGCTCGTTCCGTACTGCTCCGAAGATTTTCATTAGGACTTTCCGCTCCCAATATGATGAGACGTGGTTAGTTTGTTCCAGAGGTTATTGATTGCGGGATAACATATGGCTTTATGTGCGCTAGCTAGCGTACATCCTCTCCAAGTGCTTGAATAGAAATAGATTTAGAGTATGAAATAAAATATGTAATAGAGTAGAAATAGATTTGGTCCAGTGCTGCTAGCTGCCATTACATTAGACGCGTTAACAAATTTCATATAAGATCTCAGCTCTGTTTCTTCGAGAGCTACTAGCACTTTAGAGACAATACCACCAGAACCATGTGATTTTCCACCCATAAAATAAATGTAACAGCCAAAATGAATTAAATTCATATTAAAACCTAACGTGGCATTAGGTTTTAATGAGTTAATTGTCTCAACCTTAACAATATAAGAAACCTTACAATCAGAGACATGTTGTAAGAAAAAAAAAATGAACAGTCTCTTGAAGTACATAAATTTTAATTATTCAACATGTGAACTACAATTCAAAAGCAAGTTACGAATTTCGACAAGAAAACCTTTGTCGGGAATTAAACTCACTTCGCCCGATCCAGAGACGAGCAGATTGTGACTGAGCTGCAGTATCTCTAAGATTTTGTTCTTTGCGTTCATTTACAAATGTTTTGTATGTTCGGCAGAATGTGTGTTATGGTTTGTTTACAATTTTACTTTGCATAATTTGTGTTGTCAAACTTTTACTTTACTTTAGCCGGCTCTACAGACCATCAAGATCCTTGGCCGCCACTACAACTTGATTCCTCCAGTCGTCTCTTGACATCGCGTTCCTCCTCCAATTGCGGTTTAACTTCTGCAGATCTTAACTTACATTGTCCAACCACCTTTTGTGTGGTCGCCCTACTGATCTGCTGCCTTCTGGTCGGTTTGTTTAGGACTTTTTTTGGCATTCTGGACCCATCCATCCGTTCGACATGCCCCAACCACCTGAGTCTGCTGGCCTTTATATCTTTGACAATGGACGGCTTCTGGTAAAATGCTTCAAATTCAGCGTTGGTGCGGAGAATCCGCGGTAAGTTCACTTTAAAAACTGTAGTATAGTGTATAGGCATTGGAAGATTTTCTCTACTACGAGTTTCATAGCTGTGTGTTTCATTTGACGTAAAGAGATGTATATGATCTCTTATGAAAAGACTCACTTCATAAATATATAAATCAATCACTGTCATTATTCTTTGCTCCTTATAATGATTTCAACAGGACTCACTTCGTCCCAGTTGATAGATAGTACAAATAGTCCTTTTTTGGAGAATCAAAATTCTATTAATATTTTCTTTTTTAGAGTTACCCCAATGTACAACGCCATATCCCAGATTTGATTGACAATGTCCATGAAACAATGTTTTCAATACCCGTAATCTACATTGCGCTCGCATTGCCATAGATTAGATTATTCAGTTTGCCTGCTAAATCATTTATTCTTTCCAGGATAATGTTTGCTTTATCAGTATACCCAGGATTTTAGCGTTTGGTATTATGGTGACTTCTGTGTCGCAAATATCAATACTATTGGCACCGTTCACCTCGAAATAAAATACAACTTGTCTTGTCTTCATTAATTTTTAATTTATTATATTGCATCCATGTCTTTAACTTTGCATAGATGTCATGCAGTATCTCTAAGTTGCATTTACGGCATTTACGACTAAACTGTTGTCATTAGCATAGGGCACGATTTTAACCTGAAAGATCTGCAGATACTCTTCCAGATTATTGGCATAAATAGTATAGAGTGTGGGGCAAAAAATTGATCCCTGTGAGACCCAACAGTTTTTCAGAAATATCATTTTCGATTTCTAATCTTGCTGTACGGCACTCCAGAAAGGATCTTATCCATTCAAGTGCTTTTCTTTTTATGCCATAGAAGCGTATTTTTTCTAGTAAAACTCCATGATTTACACAATGGATTGCCAAGTCTGCACCCTTATAATCCAATTCTTCCTCATCATCTTCCCTCTTCTCCGTTCTTTTTATTGCTCTTTTCTTTTCCATTTTAATTACCCTCCTTTCACCATTCCCTGTTATTTGCTATTGCCCTTCATGCCCCAAAACTTCCCTGTTCTCAACTTTACTCCTCACATTACCTTTAACCTCCACACTCTTCTAGTAACCCTTATTTGTTCCCCACATATAGCTCACTTTTCCCTTCATTTCATCAACCACTTTTCCATTATATCTCTTCCGCTCCCATCCTGTCCCAGACATCTCCTCCAATTCACTCTTTCTCCTTCCATCCAGTCCATTCCATACACACTCTCTCATCCAATGCATCCAAGTCTCCACGCCCATTACACATACTGTCTTGGTCTCTCATCTAGTACCTGTTCCCGCACTCTTCGCTACCACAGCTGAACCTCACAATCATCCGTTTAGCTTTCTTGCTCATTCCCGATCTTAAATACTCTACCATCCCTTCTTCCACCCTTATCCATTCATATCTTCTATTAAACCTATCCCTTCATCTAACAGCTTCTCGACAACTTCATTGACCACCTCTTCAACTTCTACTATCTTTTCTTCCCATCTACTCATTGACCACCCAATTCTTTCATACATCATCCTTCTATTTGCCAACCACTAATTATTACAACCGCATACTCCATTCTCTTTCAATCCCAATAAATATATTTCTTCTATGTTTGTATTCTTAAGACGACGAAAATCGTGTTGTGTTTTAGACAGCACATCCGCACTATTTTAGAAATCAATTTTCCTTTTGTTTACAGCGCTTTGATATACCTTGGAACAGTGGTCTTGAAACTGTGTTCCGCGGAACACCGGAGTTTCGCGGCATCCCTCTGGGGGTTCCGCGAATCAAAATAAAAATTCGAGAGTCAAAACAAAATCTGCAGTTAACATTAATAGAGCTATACTTCGACAAATTATGTAAATAAATGTAAGCATACCCCAGTTACTAAATACGAGTTCTAATCTTTAAGAGAGCGAGGTAGAGAGAGGAAAAGTGTACAGGATATTCCAATAAGTAAATCTACCTCCTATAAGTTCCCGAGACCCGATTTTCGTTCGAATTTCTCCTTTCTTATACCAATTACTATCTTTTTCAGTATACCTTGTCCTCTCCCATGCGATCCCATACAACTCTTCCAATTTTCAGCCACACTTCTTTCTTTCTCATTCCATTCTAAATCCTTACATTTCTTTACCCAACGCTCCCATCTTTCCTCTCTTTTCTTTGAAACAATTCCTATTTAGTTAGGCTACCAATTGATCCAAATCCCATTTCTAGTTCGCATTGTTGCCAATTTTGTTTTTGGCCAATTTCCATAAATTAATATTTTTTTTCTTTGTGCTGTAGTGAATACCAAACAAAAATTAAATCTGAATGTGACCAACACATTGAAATCATTACTAAATTAATCAAATTGTGTTCAGGAAATCTGAAAACATTACTATCTTACAAAGTCTCAAACAACAACTCCATAGAGTAAATGCAGAGTTCCTATAGATGTAAAAAAAATAATTTACGACTGTTGTTTATGTTCTTTCCAATATTAATATTAGCGATACTAAATTTCAAACGCAATTTTGAAGCTTTCCGAGCAAGGAAATTAAAATTGATTTTCTGAAGCTATAAAGTTTAAAACACTTAATGGAGCAGAGTTAATGTAGGTTGTTAACATAATTAAAATCGCGTCTAAATATATAAGTCTTTGAAGAAGTTTTTTGACTCAACAATTATTACAAGTACTTAAATATAAAATCAAACATTATTTTATTAGCAAGAGATTATACGAGGATTGTTCGGGAACTACGTGGCCTAACAAAGAGAACGCAAAAAACATTTTATTTTTCAATACAGTTTCCTACTCGCTCCACACACTTATTCCAACGATATTCCAAATTAGCAATGCCTTCATTGCAGGTTGATGAATTCAAGTCCTCGAAATAGCTATTCACAGCAGCGATTGCCTCGGAATCAGACGAAAATTTCTTACCGCCGAGCCGTTTTTCCAAATTTGGAAGCAGATAATAATCGCTGGGAGCCAAATCTGGGGAATAAGGCGTATGAGGCACTAAGTCAAATCCCAATTCATTAATTTTGGCCATTCGATCGCATTCTTGTGGACAGGTGCATTATCCTGATGGAAAAGGACTTTCTTCTTTGCCAAATGAGGTCGTTTCTCTTTGATTTTGTGACTTAATTGTTGCAACAAATTGCCATAATACTCGCCATTTATTCTTTTCTAAGTAGTCGACGAAAATAATTCCATGAGATCCCCCAGAATACAGTTGCCAAAACCTTTCCTGCTGACAAAACTGTTTTTGCCTTCTTTGGTGGCGGAGAACCTTTGTGTATCCATTGCTTGGAATGTTCTTTGGTTTCGGGAGTGTAATAGTGGACCCAGGTTTCATCCCCTGTTATGAAATGGCGCAAACAGTTCTTCGAATTGCGGCGAAAACGTGCCAAAATGTCGCGAGAAACATTCGAACGATTCAGTTTTTGCTATGGTGTGAGCAAGCGCGGCACCCAACGCCCAATATATTTTCATTTCCAATTCTTCAGTTAAAATTCTGTGCACTCTGTCATTTGAGATTCCGTTCGGCTGTCATTTGGCTTTCCGAGGATTTTTTAAATTATTTAATTGTCAACATTTTGAACTAGTATTTTTGAACCACTTATTTTTGACACATTAACATAATGTACTTCCAATTTCCATACTATTCGCTTACCCGCCATCTTATCCTACTCCTAACGCTTTATGTAAAGTAAACGATTTCTATTTTTCCCTGCAACTGTCCACTTTTTTTATTTCATTCTGTCTTCTTACACCTTGATATTTGATTACTTCATAAATTTTGCTATCTTCCTCCAAGTAACTTCAGACTTCCTCCTACAGATTTTGTACTACAGTATGGCGAGGGCAGAGGCCGGTTCTCCAATTATATTCCCTAGGTCATTCTGGTACCGTGTAAAATAAGACTGATTCAACTCGCATTCAACGGATGTTCTCCTTTTCGCCACATAAGCGTTTTTCACTATCCAGGACTCCAATTGAATTTAAATGAGCTTTAATGCTACAATGTCCCGCTCTGGGTCTATATACTTCAGTGATATCTGCCCTGCAAGTATATTTGACCAAATTTCTGGTATATCCGGGTTTACTTGATAGCTTTTCGCCTACCACGTTAAAGTACCACTGTCCTTATATTGTCGATAACTTCTCCACTCCAGCTTTCATTTTTCTACTATCTCCTCTTTATAAACCACGAGAGAATCATGCAACTGTCTCTTTATGTCATAGACATTCTCGTATCCTCTCGCCTCATTAGCCAATTTCTCTGCCATTTCGGATGTTCTGGTGTCCCGGGATTTAGGCTATATCCTTATTGTCTCCTGTAATGAGCTTCAAGTTATTCCGGCTTTCAAAATAGAAATAGTCATTGCACATATTCATGTCCTTTCGACCCAGGATATCCAGCGAGCTTTTGTAGTTAGTGAATATAATATTAGACTGAATATTTTTCTCCAATATGCCATAAATATTGCCACCATTTCCATTGCACAAATCGTTATATCTGGACTGAGTTTCAGTCCAACTCGATGCCTGAGTTCCGGGATGCATACTCCTATTCCCACCGATGATCCATTAGGATCTGATTTCTTGGAAAGATCAATATAAATTTTGACATAATGTTTCATGTTGCGTACCATGTAATCTTTGAGGATGGCATTAGACGCACCACTCAAGCCTTTTCCCGAATTCTTGGACCGACCAAATTCAGGTCCTCAAATTGGCCAAGATAAGGTTTCTTGAAACACTCTGTCCACTCTCCATTTATCCTTGTCTCCCTCCTAGAACCTAAAACCCTTTATCAGGATGGGAGTCTCTTTGATTATTCAGTTGTCTCCCATGCCTGATCACTTTCCGTTCTTCCACTTTTGATCATGCATTTGTGGGCAAACCATTCATTTCTGTATTTTAGTGGATAATCGTCGCTTTCTGCCAAGACTACCTGATTTGGTATGCTTTTCATTTGTCAAATGATGGCTCTGGTTGCTATCGATGCAATTTGTCTAGCTTGCCTATATGTATTGCTGGCGTGACATATTTTATTTTGAACATTTGTAATACATAGAATAAATAGGTGTGACTCGAAAAGTTGATAAGAATCGCTTAGCTGATAAGAATAAAAATTTTGGAGCAAAACTAGCAATCACTGAATTATATTATTTTCGTTATAGGAATAGAGTTACTTTTTCACTCACTCCACCACATTTCTGTTATAAACCTTTCAGAAATTGCTTAAAAAGTTTGTTAGTTTGAAACTGGCCAAGTTAGAAGGACAGATCGGGCGAGGGAAAAGAAACGGTGAATGAGGTAGTAGAGAGATGTGGAGAGGCAAGAAAGGTTTGAATAGGTTTAAGAGAAAGTATGAATGGATAAGGGTGGAAGACGGGATGCCAGAGTATTTAAGGTCTTGATTAAGGTCTGATTAAGATGTAGTACTACTAGAGTGGAGTAGAGTTTGTGAACTTCTTCTTCTTCTTCTTGTACAGCCCATTTATATCCACTGCTGGATGTAGGCCTCCCCTTTTCGTCTACATTCTTCCCGATCAATTGCCACTTGCTGCCACGTATGCCCTGCTATTCTTTTGATGTCGTTTGTCCATCGCTCCGGTGGTCTTCCCAATGCCTTATTTTTGGTGGTCTCCACTGTAGAATGGCTTTGAACTTTCGTTTGTTGGCGGATCCACTCGTTGGTCTTTTTGTCTCTTAATGTTATTCCAAGCATACTACGCTCCATTGC
>WYDF02027238.1:0-12944 GCA_009867245.2 Adranes taylori
TTATTTGAAACATTTTTTTCTAAAATCACAAACTAAGATATATAAACGGTGTTTTTGTTTTCTAAAGGTTGCGATCGATTTACTTGAGACCGGCTATTGTACTACATTAAATATCTTGGTTCCTATGAAAGTTGCAAAAATAAAACTTGGGGAACAACTGTAAGATCCAGGGACACGAAGAAAGAGTGACTCAAAAGCGGTTGTACCTAAGCGCGCCTAATCGAACAAATTCATAAGACCAGCCAAAATTATAAGAGCAGCCTGGCGTGCGTTGCACGCCACATTGCTCTTTTAGTAATTAACCGAAAAAAGAGTCAAGAGCGATCATAGGCCATGCCAAACCAGACATCACAGCGGTCCGTGACTCAAATGTGGACCCTTTCTATATCAATAGCAAATAGCGAACGCAGTTTTTCTAAATTAATAATTATTTAAGGTCGACAATGTTACTAGAGAGGCAGGCTGGTGGGATTAGTGACAATTTCTAAAGAACAAGAAGAATCCTCAAAATTAAATTTGAAAGAACTTGTAACAACTTTTGCCGCAAAAACACAGAAGAGTTAAAATTTAATTATTTTTTTAGTTTTCTTTTTGTTCTTATTTATGTTAATGTTATGTTAATCAAAATTGATATTTGTATTTTCAAATTTGTGCTTTCGAATTAAATAAAAAAATATGACATTTATTATTTTACGGGGGGCACTGATTTTTGCCTAGAGCGTCAAATACCCCCGGCGCCGGTCCTAGAGAGATCTATATCGTGCTCTTTTTGAATCTTCAACGCTGCGTGGTGTTTATATTTTAATATATGGCGTAGTCATTCTAGTGATATTTTCCACTCAACAACCATTTTTCTTGTTCTGTGACTTGAGTCCTTTCATAACAATTTTGTCACGATTTGAAAATGTGAGGCTGTAGGCCGCGGCGAAGCGGACAACAAAGCTGTCCGCGCCGTAAGCAATTATGGGGACCGGGGGATTCATGGGTAGGCGACTTATAGGTTACACTAATGTTGTTTAATTTATCCTAAACACTATTATTGTGCTAATTGAATTTAAAAGACGACTTAAAAGATGACAGTCAAAATTAAAAGGTTCAACTTTTGCTTTATGCAAGATGTAAGAAAATGTAGGACTTCCAGTATATGAAAGATGAGGTGGCGATCACGCCCACGATTTTTTTATAATAATGAAGTTGTATTATATTATGATTGAAATTTCCACCAGTGTTTGTGCTTGATACATATTAAGATTATAAGTAGTATTCCATTAGCACAATATATAGCTAAAAACAATCTTGTCCAAATAAGATAAACAATTAATCTTATATAATAAACTTCGAAAAATTTTTGCGAAATTAAAGCTAAATAAGTTCACTTACTACTTATAATCTTAATATGTATGAAGCACAAACATTGGTGGACATTTCAAACATTATATTAAGCATTTCCCACCAAAATACACCTTTGCGAGGTTACTGTTGAATTTTTCCAACAGTGTACACAAAAATTTAAATTCATTGTTCCTAACGATACATTGGTTAAAATACATACCAACTTAAGCTCAGGATAGTAATATGATTTTGTGGGAATTATAATATATTTATATTATAGTTTCGTCAACAGCAATACTATGATATATATAGTTAAATATTTCGCCTCACTAGTCTGCAGAACGTCGAAACGAAGACCTTCGTCAATAGTTAGTGAAATTTTTCAGCTTTAATTTCGCAAACATTTTTCTAATTCCATTATATAAGATTAATTGTTTATCTTATTTGGACAAGCTAAAGATTGTTTTTAGCTATATATTGTGCTAATGGAATACTACTTATAATCTTAATTGTATTATATTAACTCACAATTTATTTTTTTTGCCAAAGCAATATCTCGTAACATACCTGAAATATTCTAAATCTGATTAAATGCAATTTTTATTTGAAACATATATCTTAATACTAAAATACATTTCTGATTCAAATAATTGGTTTTTTACTCTCCTGTAAAAAAAGTGTTTTGAGATTTACGAGCTATTGCATCTTAAACGTCGATATGGTCCTATTATAACAATTAACAATATGTTCATAATTATATCGGCAAGTCAATATGAAATTTTCTATCAAAAAGAATAGGTCTGTATGACAAAAACCAAAACTAGTATCAATGTGGCAGCTATGAACTCACAGGATCTAATAGAACTTATAGAATATAGATGGCACCATATAAACGGAAAAAAACTATTGACGAGAAGATTGTTTTTCTCGATCACACTTTTTTGTACGTATATATTTAATTTTTTGACAACTTGCCATTTCATATTTGGAGTTCGAGCACTGCTGTTTGATTTAATTCAAAAACTCTCAATTCAACGATTTAAAAAATACTTTCTACCATTAATTTAAACTATAGATTTTAGTTTGACATTTAGGACGTTTTATTATATTTTATAGGTTATTAATTTTTTGTACCAAATATACTACAATTCCAGACCAAAAACCATTATGTTTAAAATGTTATTTAATCAATAAATCGTTCCTAATTTTCACCATTGATGAAGACTGAACAGCAGGCAACAGATAAAAACTTGAATTGTGAAAAGTCTACGTCCAATTCATATAAGCGCGCAATTCGTACATACCCAATCAAAATATCTCACCCAAGTTATACTAAATAATTTATATTTTGTACGTTCCAATATGCGTGATCGTCAGTCTGTACCAAGTCCATAGCACCAAAGAAAACAAGAAAGCAAAAACCGAACATATTTATTTCTGAATCTAAAAAACTAAAACCATTTAAAATTACTATCTCTAAAGTGATATTATTTAAATGCTATTAAGATCAACGAGTAAATATCCCAACTCATCTTTTTAGAATTGAATTTTACAAGACACAGATAGAGCCACTTGTTTTAAAAGTTTGTTTATTAGCTTTAAATACATGCTATTTAATTAACAAAAATATTAACTTACATGTAGTGAGTGCTTACATACTACTTAATCTAGTAATTAACAAGTCATTCAACTTACATACTACTTAAAATCTAAGAAAGTAAAGAAAGTAATTCCATAATTTTCCTATAAAACTAATCCATTCATATTTTCAGATTGCACAACATTCCACTCAGATTCCAGGACGATCATTTAGGTATTTATTCTTATAACTATTAATTTAATTTAATCACTACATTTAGAATTGTTCAATATATTTATTATTTCCTTCCGTCTTTGCTCTATATATAATAAAATTTAGTTTTGACTAAATTTTTTTGCGCTCACTTCACTTCTTATCTTATTATTTAGCCCATTATATCTGTTTATTGCTTTAAAAAATATAGAGTTCTGCGCCATCTTGTATGTAATCAGATTCCAGTTCTACTTTGAACTGATTTTAGTTCATTTACAATTACCCAGTTTAGCCTATTTAACATAGCATTTATTTTCTGAGTTATTCTGCAACGTAGTATATGCGCATTGCTTTGTTTTGTAAAAGCTGCATTCTATATTGTTGATTTGGGCTTGCTAAATATAAAATTGTACTAGTATAGTAAAAATTGTCAAAATGTGGTAGAACAATTGTATTATAAACAATTTGCCGCGGTACCGTCGACAAGTTTTTGCTAAGTCTTCCTAAGAATCCACATTTTTTTACAAAATATTCTTCTTAATTTCCACGTAATCTTTAACTTTACCTTTAGCATAGTTTTATTACGTTTATCTTGATTGAGTTATTATTATTCAACCACATATTTAAACCCTATAGATCATTTATTTATTTTTGCATCTCTACTATGTTTTCCCCTTCTATGTATAAATCGTGTAATCAGCAAATAAATGATACTTACAATATATTAATGTATTTCATATTTCGTTTATATATATACGGTGAAGATTCGTACTGTAATATACAGCACAATACTGTTTTTGAAGGTGTTGTACTGTATTATTTTTTGTACTGTATTTTCTATTATTATTGAATGGTAGCAAATATGCACTTCTGCGAACGAGCCTTTAGTATATGTATTAAATGTTTATTCGCACAAGCTCACATGTAAATGCAACCTAATTTACCGGCAGACCGCGCTGTCAAATGAAACATAACCTCTAAATACTCATACTTTGGACTCAGTACCTAATCTTTAAAGTTACTTAAATTTTATGCTTTATTTTGTGTAATTCTATCTTCAAATTAACAGTATGTATTTACAAACGTTGTAGTTCAATCAAATTTTTTAAGCTATATTTATATACATATATAAATTAATTATTTTTTTAGGTATCATTGTTAAAAATTTTGGAAACTAAGCAGCTGCCAGGGGAAACTTTTGACAAAATTTCAGAATATATTCAAGAAACCATAGATTTTTACAATATTAATGATAAGCTGATTGCTCTTTGTGCTGATAACACAAATTGTAACTTCGGTGGTGCAGCTAGACGTGGCAAGAACAATGTTTTTACTAAAATGCATTTTTAATAAAAACTAATGCCAGAAATGTCTCGGATTATCAAGAATCTAAAATTTAAATTAGAAGCGAGGTATGACTTTTCTCTTTAAATGTTAAAAAAATAAGCGAAATGCAAAAATCCGGAGATATTAACATCACTGAATTTAGATCAGCTGTAAAAAATTTCTATAAATCATGCATTAGTTATATAACCCTGGGGTCTTCTGCATTTGAAGAAATTAAGATATTGGATTGAGTGGTGCTTGATGAAGTTCCTTCGTGGTCAAAGATAGAAGCTAGTATTAACTTCATTTTAGAAAAAAGAGTTGGTCTTCAACTGGATGATGCCGAATTATTTGATGAATATTTTGCTTTAAAAACTGTAAATGCTAATAAAATTAAAGAATGGGCGGATAACAAAATAGCCGAACAAAAATGGGTAGAAATATTTACACATTTTGATAGCAAACATATTTCCTACATAAATATTTTAAAAATAGTTAAATTCACCATGTGCCAGCATCCAATGCACCAACAGAAAGAGTATTTTCTATATTAAACAACATTTGGTCAACCGAAAAAACAACTAAAAGTAGAGACGGTCAAATCACTTTAAATTATAAAATTTAAGTACAATATGAAATGTATAGAATTTAAGGAGTATATAAAACCCAAAACTGACATTTAAAAATAGATAGCATTGAAAAATATCATCAGCAATAATTTTGTAATTCAGATCAAATAGATTAAATATATTGAAATCATATTTGTTTTTATTTGAGCTTGAGTTTAATCAAGTTATGTACAAATTATATTCTTTTTTTATATTTTATGTTTTCTTTTTAGTTTCATATGTATTTCCAATAGCAAAATAAATGTTCCTATTAAAATTTTAAAAGTTTTTTATTTAACTTATGTGTATTGCCAGAACATTTTCCATTTAAATTTTTGCATTAAAAAATGCTTTAAAATAACGTTCAGAAGAGTATATTTTCAAAAAAAATTTACTCTCCGGGCCCCTTTCCCGGACATGCGCGAAACGCATGTCTTTTAGCGTGTTTTGCACACTTCTTTTCTTCGCTTGTACTGTAATTTCATATGTAAACAGTGGTCAGCATGGTATAGTACAAAAAGAAGAGGTCCTAAGACGCTTCCTTGAGGAACTCCATTAATTATGTCTATCGTATTAGATATTACTTGGTTACGTTTTGTTTCCGGTTTTGTAAATAGCTTCTGACCCACTCTAATGCCGTCCCTCCTACTCCTATATTTTGTAATTAAATTATTCCTATTTATAGTTTCAAAAGCTCTTTTATAATCCGCAAATGCAACTAGTCAGTTTGTTTTTATCAATATTATTTTTTAATTCATTCACAATTATGTTTCTTAAAACTTTTGACTAACAATAAAATCTATTATCTTTAAAAATACTATGACGTTTATTTCTATCTTATGCTTATTTTATTTAATCCTTTCTAATTAGGCGACACCAATTTTTTTACATTCATAATTATAAATTTGAGTTGTAAACGGACGTTTTGACAAAAAAATCGCCAAAAGTCCGTTTACTGTATAATGACAAAAAGCTTCGTGAATACCAACCAGCCCAGTTGTTATAGACTGGCAAAGCAAAAATTCATCCATTTAATTTTCTAATGTCATCTTTATAACTTATCTATTTAATTCAATTAGTACAATACAATCAATTAGCATAGAAACTCTTAGATCAATTAGCATAGAAAACTGTTACCATGTGAGACAGACATACTTCGCATGGCTCTTGATTTAATATTTTGCCGTAACCTTTCAGGCCGACAACATTAAAATAGGCATTGCCTTTATTCTAATATTTATTAAATTCTGATAATGAAATTCAATAGTGTTCCAACTACTCCATGCAAAAAAATTCAGTTGACATATTTTAAGGCAACAATTGCTCCTTCATCAGAATTTATGCGAAATGATTTTAAAAAAATACTTAAATTTACCTGAAAAAACTTTCTAATCGTGAATCAACTTGTAAAGAAGCTGATTTTTTTATTAAAAAAAAAAAAATCTGAAAATGTAATGATTTTTTAAAATTATATAGCCATATTTGGAAACCATATTTGTAATATTTAAAAAAATCATACATTTTTTAACATCAAAAAGTGCTTGTTTTTATTGGTCCGTTTTATAAGATTTTTTATAAGCTTGTTTATAAGATTCTTGTTTTATAAGATTTTAATGTTATTCTGCTATAAGTACCACTAAAAATTTTTATTATGAATTTTTTTGATCATTTAGCAGTTATTTCCAGTAAAAATTTCTTACAAATAATTTTTTTTCAAGTGATTAGTGTGGTTTATTATAAAAATACTGAATTAATTTGTAGAATATAACAATATTTAAGGGTATCCTATAACTCCGTGTTGACTAATTAACAAAAGATCTTAACAGAAAACAAACACTATTTCCGAAACGAGACATATACCGCAAGAAACATTTATAATGACTTCCTCTATTTTGTAATGTATACCTTATCCTATTTGTTTATTGCGTGTAATCGTTACATACACCTGCTACTGTCCTGTTATCGTTTAAACGCTGTATGAACTTCCGTATTAAAAAAAAACTAATGTTTCGTTGTTTTCGAGGAATGTCTAACACAAATATACGGGTCAAAAATTTATATGAAATTATACGAGAGCTAGCAAAAATATTGATTATAAAGGTATTTAATACATAGCAAAATATCTACTTCGCGCAAATATGCATATGAAATATATGATTCATGAAAAATTTATTTTGATTGGGAGGGAGGCAAGGTATTTAGGTCCATGAGTCCAGAAAAGGAGCTTATTTGTCTGATTGAATGTATATATGTATTGCAAAACGAGAACTTTAAAACCTATTCAACCAATTTTTATTATAAATTGGTGCACCACAAGTATTATGTGACACAAGAGTTTGCTTTTGGGTGCCAGGCAGGGCTGGACTGGGATCAATTTTACTAACGGAAAATGTTAAATGGGTTATGCCACGATTCCAGTTTTCGCTATCAGGCCACGGGACATTTTTAATTTTCAACAAACAGGTAATTTTCAGCCCGGCTAGTCAGCACTGCTGCCACTTCTTCAATTAAACTGAGACTGATTGATACAAAATAGCAAATACGCGAAATTTTTTATTTTCTTAAAACATCAAAGTAATCGACTAGAAATTTGCACTCGTATAGTAGCTTACAGCGCCCGTAGCATTGCGTTGATTGTATTGTAATATATATCATAGAGTGAGACGTTGCAACGTTCAAAGTTGAAACGTTTGTGATATCTTTGGAACCGCTCATTCAGAGCAACTTGACTAAATAGAACATGGTTTTGTTTTATTTGAAAATTTTTTTTTTTTGTAAAATGAAGACGACATTTGTACTGGATATTTTTATAACATTTCTTTTAATTTTGTATTGGAAATTATATCTTAACACTGTTAATGATTTAAAATACTGGATGAGAGATAAGTTCTAAAAGAGAATATTTATAGTTTTCGGAATCCATAAGAATCCTAACAAATTCTATTGTCAGTAGCGGATTCAGATTATAATTTTTAGAAGAACTCATACTTTCTCAGAAGAACTCAGTTACAATATATGACATTTTTACTTCAACAAAATGTAAAGTGCAAGTACTAATGATGAAACATTTTTCTTTGTATGAGTAAGATGTTTGCCTGTGCTGTGGGTCTGCTTGCGTATGTTGCCGATATGTGAAACACAATTCTAAATATCTTTCTTACAGTACCGAACAGAAAATCCAATCAATACAGGAATATGTAAGTTTGCACGCGGTCAATTTGGGTAGCAGGAACCTATGTAGGTTCGTCACGCGGGACTATGTAAGTTCGTCACGCGAATAGAAATCATTTTCTACGAAAAAAAACTATTGATTGTACTAAAAACCACATATATAAACATCATAAATTTCCATCATATCTAGTCCAAATTAGTTTAAGATATACAGGGTGGGACAATAGTGTGTCCGTTTCCTATAACCCGCTGTGTATAATAGGTAAGATTTTGAAATTTTAGGGATGTTATATGCTGCAAAATACGCATTTTCTAAATGTTTTCAGATATACAGGGTGTTTCAAAAAAGTGTTACATCAAAAAGTTTACTTTTTTTAACGGGAACACCTATAGATTTTATTTAATTTAAAACTTTTGGCTATCCTCTAACATCTGTAGTATTATAAAAGTAATCTGTTGAGCGGTTCTCAAGTTACAATTGTTTTTTTAAAAAAGTTGTCAATTTCATATTGTAAATTAAAATCTCGATGTGTCCAAACGCTTCGAGATTTAGAAATAAAATTAGTTGTGGCCATTAGTTAAGGTCAGGAGATGATGCATGTACATTGTTTTTATTATCAGATTTACAGGGTGGTCAGTATAAATGTGACAACTTTGCCGACATTGAAGTGATTATTCGCCATTTTTTTTTAAATAGAATGCCTGTATGTTTCTACAGAATGTTTCTAAAGCCTGTAAGTGCTGTAGGATTAACTTCTTTGTCGATCCATATGTTTTGTCCCTATACCTATCTTTAGCAGCTTTTACGATAAATATGAAAATTTCAAACTTGCAATGTTAGTCATATGCATAATAAAATATTAAGCAAGTTAGCGAGTAAATTAATAAAACAAACTGCTATAAATACTACGAAATTTTAAATTTTCATGTTTATCGTAAAAACCGTTAAAGATAGTTATAGTTATATGGATCGACAGAGAATTTAATTTTAAAATACCTACTGTAAAACATACCGGGTGTAACTTTTAAGAAAATGCTGAAAAATCACTTCAAAGTCGGCACCGTTGATACTTTTACACTGAGCAGTCTGAATATTTCATAATGGAAACAAGGTACAGGCGTTATCTCCTGATCTTACCCCTTGGGCACAACAAATTTTATTTCTTAATTTCGAAGCGTTTGAACACAGCGAGAACTGTTTAACAGATTAGTTTTATAGTTCTACAGATATTAGAGGATAGCCAAGAGTTTTATATAGAATTAAAATATATACGTTATTCCATTAAAAAAAATTAACCTCTTAATGTAACACTTTTTTGAAAGACCCTGTACAACTGGAAATATTGTAAAAAGATGCGTATTTGGCAGCATATAACATCCCCAAAATTTCAAATTGTTAGCTATCATACATTCTGAGTTATCGGAAACGGACGTACTATTGCCCCACCCTGTATATCTACAATGTTAATACATTTTTATAAGATTTTATATCTATTACAATAATTAGATTAATCTCTCCTTGCATTTTGCCTGTTTACAAATTCGCAGAAAAGCATTGAACGGTTTAAGAACTTACATACTACCCTTTTTAATAGAAGGGATTAAAAACTGTACGCGTGGCGAACTTACATATGCCCATCAATACAAGCCTATTTTTATAGTGACGGGGGTGATGATCACCAGGCTCAATGCTCACAATACGCAAAAACAGCCCCTCCAACCCGAGGGGCGGAAGGGATATACATTTTTTAAGCGACTAGGGCCTTAGCGCCATCCCAGCTCAAAAAAACGTACCAGCTCCAAATACAATTGAAGAACATTAGTCTTCATTTCGATTAATTATTCACTTTGTATTTTATATATAAACTTTATACATGATTTCAGATTTTAGTACATACCTATATATTTATTAGGATATTCGTATACAATTTTCTTTTACGTTATTTGTTAAAAGCATATCGCTCTAACTTTATATATCTGCTTACATATGCTTCGCGTACATTGAATGCTGTTTGGTTGAAATAAACTAATAAAAATTAAATTATAGAAGCTAAAATTATACAAGTGCTTTAAGATTTTTAGCCAAGAAATTTTACAACGACCTACAGTTTCATCCTAGACTATTTTTGTGCAACAAATTACTTTTCTTGTTGTACATTACCATTACCCAATGCCCTTACAGCCCATCAAGAGCTCGAGTCTCCTCCGCAACGCGCCCGCCACGCATCTGGATCCATCGCCTGCCGTCTCCAACCTCTAACGCGCACGCTTTGTGGGTCCTCATCCACGTCTCTTAACCAGCGCTTTCTGGGCCTGCCCACCAGAAAGCTTCGCCCTTCCGGTTCTTGTGTGAACAATTTCCCGTAGAGTTCATATATCTCGTTGTTCTTTCTGTTACGGCAAACACCCTCATCGTAATCAGGACCCAATACACGTCTCTGGATTATCCGCTCCCATTTGTTCAGAAGCCTCTCATCATGTACGGTGAGCACCCATGTTTCACTCCCATATATAACTACAGGCCTTATGAAGTTCTATAAATCCTCTTTTTGCTTTGCCACGACAATAAGGGAGATTTTAGAAGCTTCTGCAGATTGAAATATGCTTTATTTTCCGCTTTGATGCGCTTTTTCATTTCAAACTGGGTGTTATTGTTCTAAGTGACAACGGAGCCAAAATACTTAAAGGTAGGTATCGTTACAAATTAGTGATCCCCAATGGTAAGTGGTCTCATTGCTTGCGGCATCGTCCGTACATTACCATATACTTTGTTTTGCATCATATTGAACTAAAGTCCTGCTTCTTTAGACTCTTCCTTCAGCTGTTGGAAAGCTTCTCTAAACTCCCTCTCTCCCCAAGTCATCGGCATAAGCCAAATACTGCGGTTGAATAGAATTCCTCCGCGATTCACTTCAAGCTTCCATATAATACACTCCAGAGTGAAGTTGAAGAAGCTGCATGAGAGAGCATCCCGTTGTCTTAGGCCTCTGCGATACTGAACTCCTTAGTTATTTTAACTTGACAGCTTGAATTCACTGGCGTCATTCTGATAAGCGCGATCAACTTTTGCGGCACACCCAGCAGAGCCAAAGTGTCGTATATAGTTGTATATCACACTGTCAAATATATCTATCTACAATGTCATAAACTTGCTAATAGTCTATGAATAACGAGAATGCACTTGATTGTGAAAATTGGATCAGTAGTTGTTCTCCACCATATTTCAAAAGTTCCGCCGTAATCAGGTCGCCACCAGGTGTCTTGTTATTCGTCATGATGCTTATAGCTTCCTTTACCTCGCCGAGACTCGGCTCTACTACTAGTAAATTTACACTATTAACGCCCCCCCCCCAAAATCAGGATGGCATTTGAAAGCAATCGAACCAGATAAACGATGGGTGGAAATTTATTCTCATTTTACAACCAGATAAACAATGGGTCATATTCCATTTCTAGATATTTTAAAAATAGTCGAAGCAGCTTTTTGTTTGTTAGGTACAAATGCTTCAGTGGAGTTTTCAATAGCCAGTGATATTTGGACTGAAGAAAAATCGCGATTATAAGTTAATTCATTATCTTCAATTTTAGGAGTCAAATTTAATCTACGAAATGTAAACTATAGTGAATTTGCCGATATAATTGCAAAAGATGAAGTAATCCCGAAAAAAATTCATTCAGCTGAAAAATATAGAAATTAAATAATATAAAATATATATTATGTGTAACAAATGTTATTTAAATCAGTATTTTATGGAAATAAAATAACTCCATTATATTTGTTTATTTATCAATTGTTCATTTTTTATTTTTACGTAATGTAGGCGTTTAAGAAAAAATATAAATGGTCACCTGAGTAATAAACAATAACACGTCATACAATCGTGGAACGACGCACGAACATGCATGCCGCATACATACGTGCTCATATTATTTATTTGCTTGATGCCGGGCATAGTTATTTTATTCACTTGAAATAAAATAAAATAACTACATTATTTTTATTTGTCAATTGTTTATTTTCCATTTTTACGTAATGTACGCGTTTAGGAAAAATTATAAATGGTCGGCTTAGTTAACAACGATATTAAAGTTAAGTTAAGCACCCGTAATTCTGTTTGTTTCATATCTGGTAGTTGCAGTTGTACTTAGCAAATGTGTTAATAGCATAATCTTTGACTTGATCAAAAATCTCTCGAGGCGACCCTTATTGAGAGGTGAAACTGAAGCCCTTGTGTAAAAAGGGGTCAACTTAAAAAAAGGAAAAAATTGTCAAAAACAGTCAAAAAACAGTACTGATATAGCGTCACTGTATTGATAGAGATTTTCTTCTGTGTGGTTTACCAAATTGTCAGTAGCACATGCTACTTGTCTATAACTTAAAATCAAAAGGGCTTACATCATCGTAAGTAATTCAATAAGTAATTATCGGTGTGTTAACTCTATATGTACAGTCAATCATCTCCCAAACGTATTAAACATTTGGTTATTACCATGAGGTAGCAGTCTTTCACATGCGTCTTTAGAAATTTTAAAATATTGTTTATTTTGCATCAAAATAATGCCAGTTCCTGTAGAGCAGGGGTGTCCAACCCGTTTGACCCTTTGGGCCATATAAAATTTTGCCAAAAAAAATTGGGACACATAAACAAGTATATTTTTTGGCAATCTTTATTACCATTATTTTGTAACTGTTATTACAACCGATAAAATCTGGA
>WYDF02027249.1:0-12944 GCA_009867245.2 Adranes taylori
CTTGACATTCGTTTGATTAAATATATTTTCCTCTGTTGTACTTATTGGATACTGATGGTCAAATAAGATTTACTCGCAGCACCTCAAATGCCCTAGTTATATAACTTTGCAGAAAGGAGAGAGTTAAGGTCAACATTGTCAACGGCTTTCGATATTTTAATTAAGCGCAATGCAACCAGGTGAGGAATGACCAGATGGACAACCTTGGCGGAGAGGGGATTGTCCCAGAAGTGACCCGAAAAGATGTAGAAGAGGCGATATTCTTTATGCGCATCAACCGCACGCCAGGAAAGGATGGCATCCGAGCTGAGCTCTTCAAGTATGGTGCGGGGGAGGTGGGTGACAGTATGCACACTCTCGTTTGTTCAGTATGGGAAAACGAAGATTGGAATACAGCGGTGATCTGTCCCATCCGCTAAAAGAATGAAAAAATGATTTACAGTAACTATCGTGGGATTTCTCTTTTGAACGTTGCATACAGGATCTTTTCGAAGGTTCTGGAAAGGAGGCTTGAGACATATGCGGAGAAGGTATTAAGCGAATACCATTGTAGGTTTTGGCACAACAGGTCAATTTTACACCACATCCTGTCATTACGGCTGATTCTGGAGAAGTGCTTCGAGCATAATGTCAACGTGCATCAACTCTACATTGACTACAAAGAGGCATATGATCAGGAGCTCCAAGCATCAAGGGATATTGGAAGAGATGAGAGTGCGGAAGAAGCTCATTTTCTGGTGTGTTTAACATTACGTTGCACTACGGCCAGAATCAAAATCCAGGGACAGTTAACAAGGGAATTTGAGGTGCTACGACAAGAAGATGCACTTTTGACGACCCTGTTCAATCTCTGCCTGAAGCATGTCATGCGGAGGATCCCGCTCAACCCACGAGGAACTATCTATACCAGATCGGTTCTGCACATGGCCTTCGCAGATAATGTTGTCCTTCTTGGATGTCGTAGAGAGCATTGGCAGAGGCGAAGCAACAATATGAGTGAAGGCGGGAGGCACTAAGGGCTAAGAATTAATAACGGAAAGACAAAATACATGGTCGGTACGAGAGGAAAGGAAAGGTTCTGCGCGGTGAGTCACTTGGAATGCGAGGAAGGAACGTGGAAAGAGTTAGAGAGTTCAAGTATTATTGACCCTGGTGACTGAGAATCGCAGGGAATAGATGCTTCTATGCTTTTAATAAGCTGCTGAAATCCTCAACCCTCTCTAAAAAGCTTAAGCTCATCATGTACCGCATCATAATCCGCACCAGTGGTGCTCTATGGATATGAAACTTGGACGCTCCTTGAAAGTGACAAGAATCTGCTCCGTGTGTGTGAAAGAAAGATGATGCGCAAGATCGTCAGAGCGATTTGTGAAGATGACGCGTGGTGCCAACAAGTATATCCAACAAGTATATCAGCTCTTCGGTGATATTGGCCTGGTTGCTGAGGTGAAGAAGAGACGGCTGCTGTACCTGGGGTATGTTATAAGAATGGAGGGATATGGAGGGAGAATTCCCCAGAAGACTCGACTAGCAACCGAAGGGCAGAAGGAAGCCAGACAGGCCAAGAAAGAGGTGAATTGATGACTGCAGAGAGGATGTGCAGACGGTAGGGATCCGTGGATGGAGGAGATGGGTTGCAATCAAGGAAGACTGGACCGAAGACTGCTATAGGAGAGGCCAATGTCCTACATGGATTGTAGCGCAAGGAGGAAAAGTGGGTGAGCAATGCAATATATCGTGTTGTTTTGTTGTTTGAAACATTATGCGTTTGTTCGATACTTTAGTTTCCCATACTCTAACGGGTATTTATTTGCTTTATATAAGATATTTATCTAGTGCTAAACTTTAATTCTAGTTGCTTAGTGCTCATTGATTAGTGATTAGTGCTCACTTTGAAGCCATGACTAAAAGTTTAATAGAAATCCCTGTTTCAGAACAAAGACATGTTCAATTATATAAATATAAATAAACAGAATTACGAAATATTTCGAAACTCCCAGTATGAGTAACTTCTGGACTCGCATAAAAACAAATACTACTTGTTTTATAAATTAAATTCAGCTCTTAGCAATAAAATAAATTCATTCATAAAAATAATTATTGACGAAATATGAAACATACCTGAACACTATTTGGTGATCGTGGCAAAGCAGCATCTTCCATCATACAGTAGCAATAGGTGGTCTCATAATATCCGCCGAAATAGTTCTCTGTGGGAATCCAACACCTGCAGTTATTGATATTAATGTCGTAATAATATTGCAGGGGACTACCCTCTATCATTCTAATATCAGATAGAAGCAGCATGTTATCACAATATTTTTTAAAGCTATTTATTTAATATCAAAATATTTTATTAATTACAAAAGCAAATGCAAATTCGATATAATAATATCGAAATTATGTTTTTTTTAATTGCTAACAAGAGATTAACATTCATTACTATGTAATGACTGAGTTTTAAATGTTTGTTAATTTTCAGAAATCATACTTTTAAGCAAATTTAATGGCAACGGAGATAAAACATATTAGCACAGAAGCAAACGTTATCTCTTATTTACAGAGTGCTGCAATAAATTTCTGCATCACTAACAAGTTGTTTAATACAACAGTATGTTTTCATAGAAAATCAATATGTGGGCACTGAAATTATAATGACAATTGAACAAAAAAAAAATTTCTAGTTTTCAGTAAATCTTTTGATTGTGTAGATCTGGTATTGTTCAGAGTAACATGGGTTCGCTGAAGTTAGTAATTTTTATAAATTATATGCCCATAATATTGAAAAATTCAAATTAGACCAAAATGGTGTCCAAAAAGTTCATCGACCGCATTTCATCGACGGAAAGTTCATCGACTGGAACATTCATCGATCGGTAAATTCATAGCCTGGAAAATTCACCCACATCCAATTCGTCGAAAGGAAAATTCACCCACTCCACAATAAATTGATCATCGATTACTTATTTTATTAAATTTGTGGATTTTGAATTCATTTGCCCAAAACTTAAGCCAAGCTAAACTTAGGTTAAAACTTAGGATTAGGTGTTATATTAGGTTAAGTTAGTTTATTTTATAGTTATACAAATATCAAGTTTACCTCAGTTTAAGTTTTGGACAAATTAATTCCAAATCCGCACATTTAATAAAATAAGTATCGGCGATTAATTTATTGTAGAATCGGTGAATTTTCCTTTCGACGAATCGGGGGTCGGTGAATTTTCTAGCAAACAAATTTACCGACCGTTGAACTTTCCAGTCGGTGAACGTTCCGGTGATGAATTGCAGTCGATGAACTTTCCTAGAATCGACTAAAATAACATATGGGGATCGCTACATATTGATTTCCAGTCTCGACGACAGTCTCGACGAAATTCTAAATGAGGGAAACATCTGTCGCACACCTCTTCATTTGAATAGAATAATCGTAGTTGGTAATTATTATAAACGCTATGCCCATAATATTGAGAAACACAAATTAGTCCAAACTGATATCCAGAAAGTTCGACGATTGGAAAGTTCACCGATCGGTAAATAGTTATGCGAATTCATGGGCACAATACGTTAGGTGTTAGATTGGATTAATTTAGTTTATCTTGGTTAGATTAGATTAGATGTGACATTAGGTTAAGTTAGTTTATTTTAAAGCTATACAAATATCAAGTTTACATCGGTATACTTTTTGGGAAAATTAATTGAAAATCCGCACATTTAATAAAATAAGTATCGACTATGAATTTAGTGTAGAATCGGTGAATTTTCCTTCCGACGAATCGGGAGTCGGTGAATCATCTAGCTGACGAATTGACCGACCGGTGAACTTTCCGTCGGTGAACTTTGCTAGAACCGACTAAAATAACTTATGGTGATTGCTACAAATTGTTTTCCAGTCTCGACGCTCGACGACAATCTCGATGAAATTTTAAATGAGGGAAACATCTGTCGCACACGTCTTCATTTGAATAGAATAATCGTAGTTGCTAATTATTATAAATACTATGCCCATAATATTTGAGAAACTCAAATTAGACCAGAATGATATCCAGAAAGTTCGCCGACTGGAAAGTTCATCGATCGGTAAATTCGTCGCCTGGAAATTTCACCCAATCCCAATATGTCGAAAGGAAGATTTACCAATTCTACAATAAATTGAACGCCGATTACTTATTTTATTTAATGTGCGGATTTTGAATTAATCTGTCCAAAAATTAAACCAAGCTAAAATTTGGTTAAAATGCAAATGTTCACCCTGGACTTTTTTTTGTTTTTCTATTTTTTTGTCTTCAACTTGCCAAATTTATTATTAAAACAAAAATTTTCTTCATAGCTATGCGAATTGATGGGAACAATAGGTGTTAGGTGTTAGATTGGACAAAGTTAGATTTACTTGGTTAGATTAAATTAGGAGTGACATTAGGTGAAGTTAGTTTATTTTATAGCTATACACATATCAAGTTTACATCGGTTTGGGCAAATTAATTCAAAATCCGCACATTTAATAAAATAATGAATTTATTGTAGAATCGGTGAATTTTCCTTTAGACGAATCGGGAGTCGGTGAATTTTCTAGCCGACGAATTTACCGACCGGTGAACTTTCCATCGATGAATTGCATCGATGGTGAACTTTCCTAAAGGCGACTAAAATAGATTATGGGAATTAATATAAATTTACTTACAGGCTCCAATCCCGACGACAGTCGCAACGAAAATCCAGATGTTTAGAAAAATAACTAATAGCGAAATATTTTAGGAGATATAAAAATTCCTCCCTTTATTTGTGCATCCGATAAAGCACAAGTTGTTTATGTGTTTATTTAAAACAAGCCAAGTGATTATTTTCTTACAACACGTTGTATACGAAGAGATGGCGCATATTTTTTTTTTTTAGTATTCAGTAGTTTAGCCTTTATTACATATTTACTACCTTGTGCTAATTCTATTCTCGTGTGGATTGTTTTTTGCTCGCCCCATTTATGCCATTTGCGGAAATAACATAGATATTGTATACATTCCTGTTTCTCAGGGCCGGAGGAATGCGGTAAGCAAGTACTGTAAAGCAACAGGGCGCTAACATAAGAGGGGCCCCAAAACAAAAAAAGTTAATTAAAGACATTAACTTATGGGGCGCCAATTATGTTTTGTATCAGGACGCCAAAGACATTTCCTCCGACCCTGCGCTGTTCTTTCCTGAGCATGCAGTAAGTTCACCTTTATTATTTTCTTGCTACCTGATATTAAAGTTTTTCTCATAGAATTTCTGCTTGAGTCTTTGTTTCCAAGATTTGTCACTTGCCTTCTCTATCCCATTCGCACAAATAACATGGATATTTTGTAAATTCCTGAGTAGAGCAACAGAATATTACTAATAGGGCATTATGTTATTGGCCAAGCTATTCCACCGCATAAAAAATATAGCGATTGCTCTGAAAAATGCTCGCGATTGAATTCGAACCAAGAAGTATATCAGCTCTACGGTAATATTGACCTAGTTTCTGAAGTGAAAAAGAAACGGGAGCGGTACGTAAGGCATGTTATAAGAATGGAGGGAGACAGAATCCCCAAGAAGACTCTCGACCAACAACTGGGGTGAAGACGGAAGCCAGGCAGGCCAAGGAAGTGGTGTATTGATGACGTCAGAGAGGATATGCAGGTGCTGGTGATCCGAAGCTGAAGGAGATGCGCTGCAAGCATGGAAGGCTGCTGTAGGACAGGCCAGGGTCCTACATGGACTGTAGCGCCATTGGAGTGAGTGAGTGAACTATAAAAGCGGAATTTGCCTAGACCCAAGTTAATATATTTATAATAGATTATATTCGAGTTAATAAGATAGAATTGAATGAATTTCACGTGGTTTGTGCGAATCACGCTGTATATTAATACACATACAGTGATTTTCTATACTCATATATTAAATTCCTAGCAGGGGGCGCTCGGAGGTCATCTCTACTCGTACGTTATCAACTATAAACCGGCAAAATCCAGTTAGTTAGCGTTGATATTGATAATGTAAACCTAGCTGTTGCTGTAAAATAATCTTTCAGCTGAACGATGATTACAATATCCAGTTCAATCCAGATATTGTTATTCTTGAAGCTCTAGGCTGCCTTCTATGCCAGTATATAAAATTATGTTTTGACGCTTTTTTTTCGTATATGTCTAAATGACTTATTTATTGTTTTAAATTATGTGATGTTGTGCAAAGTGCAATGGAATTTTTTTTTGCGTTATTGTGTAAATTTCTTGTTGATATATTAATATAACATTACTTAATTAATATAATAATAATTAATATAAACTTTCCTAAATAAATATCATGCCTAATAGTATCACTGATATAATTCCATGTCACTAAATCTACAAATATGTAGATTAGATTTATTTTCACGAATATCTTTACATTTGTTCGTAATATCCCAATCCATATTTTTCAACAATGTCATTTTTTGTCACGCGATCTTAGAAAAATAAAACCTAAGGAACATATTTTGCACACTGAGAATCAGCACTCACAGACCTCCATATTGACAATATTTGAATAACTGAATATCCTAAGTCGATTTTAAGCAAGAAACAAATGTTTTGAACTGTTAATTCTCTTTCAAAGAGTAGCGTGAGAAGTCCACGTTTCGTGGTTCGCTAGATATAATCTCTAATATCTTAGAAATTTTTAATGATCACCCAGATTAGCTGTACTTAAATTACATTACTAATGGCTTATATACGAGAAATAGAAATTACATTTTATGAGATCTATAAGTTGATTCTATTGCAGCTTTACAAATGTTATTGTCCGTGACAAGCTCTATAATATCTGAAAGAGGGCCTCAAATTGATAACATAACGTATGTATCATAAGTAACGGTATCAATAACTTTAATAACAAAATATTTTGTGGCAGCGTGTTGCGCTATGCTTGGAGATAATAGCGGAAAATTGTGTTTTTTACATCGTTTTCTAGATAAGGTACTAATTAGCTGGAGAATAATGCATAATGTATTACAAAGATACGACAAGAAAAATCATTGATCACATCAGTAAGAACAAATTAGGAAATAAGCCACTTTTGGATAACCGCAAGCTCCAAGAACTGAAAAACAATTGGCGTAAAATCGAATTGGAGGTGAAATAGAGGTTTTTATACTGCCCATAAAGCATGTAAACCTGCTGATGTGAAAATGTATACAAAAAACATTTGAGTCCAAGGTCTCAATTTGGTGTGACGTATCAATTTTTTTAGCATTTGTCAATAAATACTTCCAACTGTAGAACTGGTAGATGATTAAATGCATACCTTTAATAACACAAAATGTAAATGTTCCACAAGTTAAATGTAAACAGCAATGAGTGATTGTATCTCAATTAGTATATGAAAATGGTTGATAAACAATTAAATCCTCGTATCTTGTGCAAATAAGGTCGATGTCAAATAGCTCCAAAATATGACGGAAAATGTGCGCAAGAAGTTATGTTAGATTGAATAAACTAGCCCCTTTGCTAAGACAATTGCCCATGGGCTCTTGATTTTATACGATCTATAAGCTGATTCTATTGCAGCTTAATGAATAGTTACGGATATATTGAATGTTAAGGCATGTAGTGTTCCAGACTCAGATACTGCTCACTAGATAGTCTTGATCAAGTACAGCCAAAAGTGCTCGATGGCAAGAAACAGCAGAATGGAAAGCGCTAAGCACTTTAAATTCGAAGGAATTATCTGCGCTTAAGATTTCAGCAAAAGATGGAAGAAGAAATTCAGAATAACCTCGCTCCTCAGTATGAAAATCCTAAAGAACATTGGCACGACCTTAATACTGCATTATTAAAGATCACAAAGGAGACGCTCGGGTATAATAACAACATTAGAAGAAAAGGATGGTTCGAACAACTGTGAGAGAGCCGTGAACGAACAAAATGAGGCTCGCAGGAAAATGTTGGAGACGGACACAAGAGCAACCAGACTTGATTACAACAGCAAAAGAAGAGCGGCCAAGACCTAGTGCAGATATAAAAAGCGGGAGCTTCAGAAAGAGAAGCTTAAAGCACTAAGTGACTGCCACGACCAAAGAGATATAAGGAAACTTTATAAAGGACTTAGGGAAATGCAAAAAAGGTTTGCAACCACACACAACTATGTGCAGCGACACTGGGGGGTAACCTAATTGGGGATTTAGCTGGTGTCCTGGAAATATGGAGAGGTTACTTTAGTAGGCTACTGACAAACATCTAAGAGGCGAAGACCGTCTCCCGGCAGAAGTGTTAAAGTATGGAGGAGCGAAACTCACCGATGAAATGCACAACCTTACAAAAAACATTTGGTCAAAAGAGGAAATACCAGAGAAAACGCATTGAGGGACCTCTAGAGGGATATCGTTGCTCAACGTAGGGTACAATATCTTCGCTAAAGTTCTCACTGAGAGATTAAAGGCTTACACAGAAGCTTCTATCGGCGAATACCAAAGTGGGTTTAGACCTGGAAGCAATATTAGATTTAGACCTGGAAGACGATTCTGGAGAAGTGTTATGAATACAACGTAACCCGCCACCAACTCTACCACGCGATGCAGGAACTTGGTATAGCACTGAAACTGAAACAGCTCGTACGATTAATGTTGCTCCATACAAAGAGTAGAGTAAAAGTACATCAGAAACTTTCCGAGCAATTTAATATCTACAATGATCTCAACCATGGGGACTCATTATCAGGTACCCTGTTCAACATCGCCTTGAAATATGTCATGAGGAAATAACCAACAAACCCGGGAGGCACAATATTTAATAGAACACCCGCGAGTTTCGCCTTCGCTGACGACATTGATCTGTTAGCTACACCAACCAGGCACTTAGATGAGAACATACAAACCCTCGAGAACGAACCTAAGAAAATGGAGCTACACGTCAACAAGGAGAAGATCAAATATATGATAAGCACTAGAAACTAAATCAGATGGTGGAATACTGACACATTCATTGGTTACCAAAGGGTCGATGCATTCAAATATTTGGGAGACATCCTACACGACAACGACAACGAGACATCCACACGATAACGAACTATAAAACCATTATCAAGCCGATGGTCTTGTATGGCTCAGAAACATGAACTCTCGAAAGAGGAGAACCTACTGTACGTCTGGGAGTAGTAAGTCCTTCGCAAGATTTTTGGTGCTGTACACGAGAACAATGGGTGGCGAATAAGAACAAATAAAGAACTAGAACACCTCTATAATGCTCCATCGAACATGTCAGGCATCAAAGCAAGAAGATTACGTTGGCTTGCTCACATCCATAGATTGGGAGATCAACGGGTACCAAAAAAAGTTCTTAACTCAAAACCAGTACGAAGAAGATCCGTGGGTCGTCCTAAATCTGGATGATGTATAGGAGACCTTCGCATGCTAGGAGTCCGAAAGTGGAGACAATTTCCTACCCGGAAAGATGACTGACGAAAATTTGTAGTCGACAAGGCCCGGGTTCTTAATTGACCCTAACGCCACAAAAGTAAATGAAAAAATTAATAAATAGTATTGTCAGTGGAGAGTCCGAAAATTGTAATATTGGAAGAGACTCAAAGTAACCACGACTATTGAGTACTAATATTTCTGTTTCTGAAACTATAATATAAGTTTTGACTGAAATTGAACTGTGAGCTCTATTAACCACCTCCACTAAATCCTCCATGGTCCTGTTATTTAAAAATGAGATTAAATATATATTTGAATACAGCAAATGTATATTGCTCTAATGTCGAATAGTCTACCAAAGCTAAATATTAAATTCAAAGCCATATGCAGCGATAACTGTGCGTTTCTGTGCTAATAGAATGATATCTTAACCAACTATCGTTAAATTACTATACTATAAAATAACTGGATGAACACTAAATAGATCACACAGATATTTACTTTATGTAGTATATATTAAAATTTTTAATTTCCAATATATTGAAGATGGGGTTCCTGAACCGTTTACGAATTTGTTTAGATTATACATTTACTCACGTAGAGTAATAAAATTAACGTATTTAACAGAAAAACCAGTTTAGAAATTTTATCTTCTTGGATTTATTGGCAGGAGATTAAGATAACACCAACTTTAATCGCTTTAAATTTCAAATATAAATGATTAATCGAAAATTATTTATAGAAAATTGGACTTTGGTATTTCCAATCTAATAACTAAGAAAACATATAATTATAATTTGATGTGATAAAATAATGATTTTATTGTAATATTTATTTAAATAGTACATACCATTAAATATATATTTTTTTAATATTAAAAATTTCAAACTTTTAACAAAATTAAAAACTTTCCGAAATAAATATATAAATTAAATACTCGTTTCTCACAAAACACTGATCATATATTAAAGAGTGTCCCCTGCTAAGCTACTCTCTGGTGTTAAAGCTTTATTTTTTTATTTTCTTCGTTTTTTATTTTGGATTATATATTATAAAAAAAACACATGTTATTAGCGTCGACCAGCTAATTATACCATCGCTAGTGCCTATAGTAACATAGAAGATTCGCTTGATCGTATAGGGAACCTATTATAATGGACCCCATACAAAGATTCCGTGATTGTAAGGTGCCTTTTGCCGTTGCGTTTCTACGCTGGAACAGTTTGCGTGTGTTTGAATTATATGGTTGTTTCTTTTTCTTGTATATCGCTATGTATGGCCGAGTTAAAAAGGACAGGAATATGTTGTCTTCGAATGATGAGCAACCGAAGTACAGCTACCTACGTTTTCTGCCCCCAGCAAGGCAAGGTCTATAACAGAGACGTAATCAGACACAATTTTTATTAGATAAATAACGTGTAGTTTCGATCTTCAGACCATCATCATGAGACCAACCTATAATTTTTCTAGACTAACCATTTTTGTTGGCACTAAAAAAGTATTAATCTATTTGCGACTTGGATTAAAATTTATTCAAAATATTTACGATCATATTGAAATATGATTTTGAATAAATGTCATTTTTATTTTTGTTTTCGTAGTTTCTATAAGCTCTTAAAAATTTAATAATATTTTGCATTGCATACAGCATTAGTGGCTTGTTTTTCTTTTTCTTGAAATACATCATATATTGGCCATGGGATCCATAAAGCATATCTGAATATTAAAACATATGGTCATGTTAGAAACACTTATTGTGAGTATAAACTATTGCCATACTAATGTTTCTTTTTTTCATTTGACTATCTGGTATAGTCGCTTTTCTTTTTTCTTTCTTGTATCTTTCCATCAACCAGACATTGTATAATTATATGAGCCTCATTCTACTTTTTAGCTGTCTGCTATGATTTTTAAACAACAGTTTGATGACTTTTAATTTCTTTTGTTTTTATTTGATTTTGACTTTAGTTGAATCGTAGATGAAAATAAACAATAGATTTGATTTTGTATTTTTATTTCTAATTATAAACTTTAAAATAAATTTGATTCCTGCTCCTCGTATGAAATAAAATTATTTATAAATTATAAAATCCAAAGCAATGTTACAGCTTAAAGAGCTAATTGAATTTAAATGAATTAAATTTAATACATTATAATAATATAATTTGGAGTAACGGAAATGAATACATTCCGATGTCCATTCGTCATATAAAATTATATGTTTTTAATAAAAAGCGTTTGTTAAGTTATATATTTGGGTCTATATAAATTAAATTATTATTTTATATTAGCTTATAATATAGAGTTGAATGTAACTATCCACAAAATAAAATGTATTGACGAATATATTGTGTGGTTGATACCATTTTATTTATTCCAATCAAAACCACCTTTAGAAAATATATTACATTTGAGCCAACCGTTATAGGTTTTATGTTAATACATATTTCCTTTCAATCAATAGCAGTTTGTTTTAAAATCATATTGGCTAACCGCCAAAAAGAAATATATAATAATAAAAATAAATATATAGTAATATAATGATATAAAAATAAATATATAAGAAATATATAATAATAAAAATATTTTAATAATTTGTTATATTTGAAACTTTTATAGGTCAAAAATTGTTTTAAAAATTATCTTCTTAAATCATTAACATTTAAAAAAGGTACCTATGTATTTTAAATATTTTGTATAGTAAAATTTTTATATTTTAAGAAACTTTCACGCAATATATGCATGAAATTCTATCGACAACTTGTCAAAAATACTATAACGAGAATTTTATATTATACATTTTAGTCTATGTTGAAAATTGTATATTAAAAAAAAATATATTTTATAGTTCAAACATTTTGTTTCAAAAAATTTACATTTAAAAAAGTAATATACTTTTAAAAACTTTTTATTTTATAAATTTATATTGTGATTTTTTTTAACATTCGCAGTATATACAAAACAAGTTTATTTTAAAATCAAATTGGCTCTAATTGTCAAACTGTCAAAACCGAAATACCACCGCCAAACAGCAAAAAAATATTACAATAAAAATTTTATTTTCTATTTTGAAAGTATTTAAGAAAATTTGCTATGCTATAAATACTGAAATTGCTATAAATACAAATTTATGTTTCAATAAAATTTATATTTAATAAAATACATTCAAAAATATCTGTATATATTTATAAACTTTATATTTCAAAATATATAATGTAAAATTATAGTATTAAAAAAAAATAAAAAATACAAAAAATGAAGGTTATAAAACCTGTTACAAATTGGTTTGGATTAAGCATGTCTGACTTTGATGAACGTTTCTTAAAATTTGAAATTGAATATTTTGTAGAAGGAATATAAATTTCTTTTCCTTAACAACTTTCATTAAAAAAATAATAGAAACAATCACAATCACGTTTACTTCTTTTGACTTTGTAGTACAAGTGAAATAATATCAAAAACAGATTAATTATAATAGTTGTTTAAGCAGGTAATCATCGAAAATTGCGAATCATATATGAGAGACCACAAAGGTAGAAAA
>WYDF02027260.1:0-12943 GCA_009867245.2 Adranes taylori
TAATCTATGTATATAGAAATGGATGTTTGTATATATATATATATATATATATATATATATATATATATATATATATTCGAGATTAATAAACTTCGACACCGTTTGGTTGATCATCATGAAACGTGGCACATATATGTATTTTTTCAGGGACAAGGTTTTTATGATATTCACTTTGTCGTAACTCGCCAGTAGATGGTGCTGCCGCACATCAACTTCTACACCGTTCAACCAATCGCGATGAAAATTGATATACATAGGTATTTGAGTCCGAAGAATATTTTCAACGGGAAAAAACTTCTGTTTTGCTTGTTACAACGGGAGAAACTGGAAAAAACATAAGAAACGGGAGAAAACAGCGGGTTACAACAGGAAATACAACGGATTTCTGTTTTGGTTAGGTTCCACCGGGACACCAAGAGAATGGTAACGGGACTGCGCCAATGCTGATAGCAAAGTTGTCCGTGCAAACAGTGCAACTGGCTGCACCAGAAGCGCGGCAATGCAAACAGCAGAACTAGCCGCGCTAGAGGCGCCCTAATGTGGACCACAGCCCGTAGCAATGCGGACAGGAGTGCTTGCTGGGTCCGCTAGTGGTTTTATAAACCAATAGTGTTTTTTTTTTAGAGACGATGGAAGATTTAAGTACGTTCTGGAAGCTAAAGAAGCACCGGTTCCCGGACGCTACTCTTGCGTCGGATACTTCGTTGTCATGTGTTAGGATGCCTCCCAAATATTTGATTAAATCAACCTTTTGGCAACCATTGAATTTGTCAGTGTTTCGCCATTTGATTGAGTTCCAAGTATTTATCATATATTTTGTTTTCACCTTGTTGACGTGTAGCCCAATTTTCATAGCTTCGTTCTCGAGGGTTTGTTCGTTCTCGTTTAGGTGCCTGGTGTGTGTGGCTAACATAGCAACATAGACCAGCGATATGCCTAACAAAGTTTCAAGAATATGTGTTCCCGTATTCCGGCATTCCCGTGTTCCCGTGTTCCCATATTCCTGTGTTCCCATATTCTCGTGTTGCCATATTCCCGTATTGCCATATTCCTGTATTCCCGCTTTAAGTATATAAAGACATGCGCGTATTCGAATGCAACGCAATAGTTCCTATCTATCCATAAGGAAACATAGAGGAGGCTGCATCTATGCTCCAGTATAAAATTTCAAAAAACCAATTTCGCAGGAATCTTGCAGGGAGTGTACTCAACAAATTCCTAAAGTTTCATGTCGATCGGATGGATGGTGTAGTCAGGCATAAAGGACATACATACAGACATACACACAAACATTGATTTTGATATATATAGAAGATTAGTGTGTAATTGGAATATCAACATCAAGTGTAATAATATGCAGTGCATCCCTTTAAAATAACATTATACGCATTCAACACAGAATAGATTACATGTACGTGCAGAATGCGCACTTAGGAGTCGGGGAAGCTCGGATCGAAACGATTAAAAGTCGAGTATCCCTAATTCGCGCAATATTCGGCAAAGAGAAGTTAATCATTTAATTACGTATGGCGTCACCATGGTTACGGTTACAACACAAACACAAGATATGGTACGTGCCTGCTTCATACGCTTAATTCTGAATTCGCGTTTTATACAGCGTTAAAGATTAAAATAGTACTGTTTAATAAAAAATATAAAATGAAATTTGTGGAATAACTTTTATTCTTTTTTGTTTTCGATAAGTGTGTCGCTATGTGTTACTTTTATAAAAGCGATTTATTGAGTTTCTGTGAATGATATTTTCTGATCATCGCCATGTTGCATAAAGTGCGTTAACTGCTTTCGCGTGTGTTACGTCTTCCAAACTGTCAAAATGGTCGCAGCAGAATGACTCATCTTGCAGAGCTCTGTTAAGGCAGCGCTACTTAAAAGAATCGTAGCAGGTATGTGTATATAATAATTTAACAGAAAAAGTCCTATTTCATTTTCATTTATTCTGATATTGTTATCGGTTTTCGAACTATGTAACCATTTTAATTAAGGAATTTATCTTGAAATAAACTATTTTGCATTAATTTACAAAAAATTTTAGTGTTACGAATCTTAGTCGGGCATGTGTTTTCAATAATACAGAGTTTAATAGAATTTGTACATGGAATCTTTTCATATACCATAATATAATATGATATCAGGAGCGGGTTGCCAAATTTTTATCTTTCATATACCACATAGGTATGTAATACCTATAGGTATATGAAAGATATAGGATTCATGTTCTGATAATTTTTTCTATTTCACCTTAGTACGTCTCTTGTATTGAAATTACAGCAATCCGTTAAGACGCAATTCAAAGGGTGAGTGGGGTCACAATTAACAAATTTTCATGTGTTTCTTATAAAAAGTTTTTTATAAAAAATAATTTTCTTTCTCAAAAAAAAGAAGGGTCGTTTTTTCAGTGCCTGTACGGCACTGAAACTTTCAGTGTTTATACGGATGTATGTTCAAGAATTTCCCCTTCCTATGGGACCAATATGGATGAAATTTGGTATACAGATGTAGACTATGAATCCGCAGACCAGTTTTTTTCATTTTTTTATAAATCCAATATGGCGGACAGGAGCCATTTCTTTTATTCAGAAATTTCGTATTCAAACTAGGACGCTACATATATTTGGCACACATATAGTACCTTGTATTATGCGTCGAATAAAGAAAGTCCCATGGTGACAAATTGTATGGGAAGCGCTGTTGCCACGTTTGAAGTTTAACAAACTTTTTGAAATATCTCAGGAACAATAAAAGATAGGACATTCAAATAAACTGTATTGTATAGGCTACATAAAGGCCCTTCGATTTTGTTTGAATTTTTCTTTCTAAAATCACAATTTAATATATATACTGGGTGTATTTTGTTTTGCAAATTTTGCGGTCTATTTTCTTAGGAAGGATTTTATTTAAGTTTTTGTATCGAAAGATCCTTTAATATTTAAGGAATTAAGCGAGTTTAAAAAAGTGGCACATCTTACCACCGGAATAATTAGACCTTGAAAAAAAGTGTACTACACTAAATATCTCGGTTCCTATGAAAGTTGGAAAAATGAATGTTGGGGAACATATGTAAGTCTAACGGACCTCAATTTTGCCAGTGTTAGCAACTGAATATACTTAAGCAATAAAAAAAATTTCAAAAACTTTTATTAACTCCCTGTATATTTTTTCACATTTTGACAGCCCTTCTAATTCTATTTAAAATGATACTACACATGATGGGTCTAACAAAAATGGAGACCGGGGGATTCATCAGTAGGCGATTTATAGGGTAGACTGGTCACCCTAAACAACTATCGTGCTAGTTGAATTTAATAGACTTGTTCAAAGGTGACAAACAAAACTAATTAGATCAACTTTTGTTTTAATAAAACGTTAAATATAATAAAACGTATGAGTTCCAGTATATGAAAGATGGGGTGCCGATTAGACCTACGAATTTTTTTTATTTTTATGGGATGGAATTTCAAAAAGTGACATTTATCGATGTGTTATATGTACGTACTCTCCATAATGGTATTCCACTTGGATCTATAATTGGTTACTGTCTTTTGGAGTGGATACAGATTATTATCTGAGATTCTTGTTAGCATATCGTTCCAAAAATCTAACAAGAATCTCGTTCGAACAATCTCGAACGAGATTCTTGTTACAATCTCGTTTGAGATTGTTCGAGATTGTCTCGTTTGAGATGATTCTTGTTACATCATATAATTCCTTTTACAAAACCTCAGTACAAGAAAATTGAACGGCCATTGCGTTTATAATGTGATTAGTTGGAAAGTTAGTACATTATTACATACAAATATGTAAACACATTAATTCTGAAAATTATTTATTAATATTTAACTTTTTATTATTCTTGGTTTAAGGATGATATATATAATATTTCCAATTTTTTAGATTTTTGCCTTCTTTCCGAACAGCATTGCTAATAGACCAGCTAATGGATTTTTCTTATGTCCTGGCTCATCTCTCTCCTGACATTTATACATATTTCTTATCTTCCTAATGTCGCCTTTACTGAAACCATCACGCTGACCCATTCTTGGACCACCTGTAATCTGGAATTTAATGTTCACAATTTATTTAAACTGTTTAAAACAAACTAATATTCTACAGAATGTTATAGTTGGGATTATGAAAGAAATTTTAATTTATAAGAGTAGTGGTAAACAACGGATTCGAGCCAACCCATTCATCCATCGAAACCTTACCTCGACTAGTTCTAAATGTAATCTGTGACGACACGGTGTCATTTCTGGGGTCCATTATAAATAGTTTGTGTGTGTGTTTGACAGCTTTCATTAAACAATCCGAGATGGCGGCTGACAGATCATTTCCGGTTTCCGATTTCAGCTGCGAAGTATGAATTGCGGGCATACGCCGGGACTCTCGATTTGAATTCTTTGGTTGAAACAAAATTGGAATTAATCATTAGATGCCTGTAAGCCCCGTGGTTGCGAGGCCACGGAGCCGCATAGACGCATTTCCGAAGTGTCTTTAGAAGAACTCGAAGCTTTTTTGGTATTATAGTCTTTATGTGCATTCATAAACTCCCTGCTATGAAACTCTACTGGGCGCATGATTATTGCTCGAAAGAGTAGCGCGAGTAATGCCAATCAAACGCTTTTTATTCATTCATACGCATGAATCATCTGTCTGGCTCAATCATTGTTTTTGTTGTTGATAAATATTTCTTGTTTTGACAAGAATCATTTGAAAATTCAAGATGGCGACTGACAGTGTATTTCCAATCTGGGATTTAGCGCGAAATTTGAAAGCTGCACGCCGGGGGCTCTATATATAAAGTAACTATATTTGTAAAAATAACAAGAGGTGGGATGGGTGCACATTTGCATTTTAAATGAGTACATGCTACATACAGTAGATGTTGAAAATTCTGGAGCTCGAGTCCCATCCTCCACCTGCGAGACGGGTGAAAATTTGTAGGCATTGTCTCCTCTGAGCATTATGTCTGGCCCTATCGTCAGCACTGAGCTCGTATTTGGAGTTCAGTGAATATGTTCTATTCGATAAAGGATGCTGTGAATAATTAGCGTCTTATTCATATTTTTTTGGTGTTCGATTAGGAATCAGCTGTTGTACATCGAGGTACCTATACACTGTGGAATAATATTTTAATACGAATTATAATCATTTATAAATGTAGAGATGATACTGAGGTTTATTGGAAATTGATATACATTTTATTGAGTCATTTTATTGATGGTGCACATAAGGAGCGACCTTGAAACAAAAAATTGAATTGTCTTCTTCCTGAATTACATCGTCGGATTCATTGAGTTCGTCAAATGCGTTGATGGTCTTAAAGTTTAGGTGAAATAGGTTCGATTTCTGAAAAACATTACGGCGGAAGACAACGTATTGTCGCAAGGAACCAACAGTTTTGTGATTTTCTTGTAGCTCCACTCGATATTTCTTCTGATTGTGAGGGTGTGCTCATGTTGCTGGTGATGGTTTTGGGGTTCTTCGAGCTCGGTTCTCTTTGTTTGTGGAGGTATGAGTGGCATTTGGTGGTGGTCGATTGACATGGTCCCTCTGCGCAGTGGTCGATTATCTCACGGCTGAGTACTTTTGTTGGTGTTATGGAGAGTGAGAAAAGTTTGTTTGAGTTTGTTTTGTACACTGTGATTGCATAGTCTATTTTTCTGGGTCTGGGACGCCTCCAAAGTATGAGTTGAGTGTACGCCGGTTAATTGGTTGACTCGTTTTTTCCTTCCTCCCGAAGTTGGGTGCTGGGATGCCACTGATGTCGGGTATTTTTGATTTTATTGTGATTTGGGTTGGCTCTTCAGACTGAGGGTTTGCTGGTGCGGGGCGAGTCGTCTTGCTTTCGCAGTGCGGCGTGTCACTTGGGTCACTTCTTGTAGCCCGCTGTTGGCTTGGTTTGCAACTCCGATATGCAAGTCCGATATGTGCTCGTTGACTTGTTGATTGTGTGTATCTACTAAAGTTTGCTAGTTTGGTATTGTGTCACTCGGGGCATCGAACTGTGATAGTGTGAAGTCGCGTGATTGTGGTTGCGCATCGAATACGGTGGCGTGGAGCGGGGACGGGACATTGTTCAATTTATAATAATAGTTGCCTAATTTTTTTATGCTATCTAATGAAATTTTATTCCGATTACGCACAATTCATTCGAAAAATTTAATTGCTCATTTGATGGAGAAGAAGAGCTACTGACAACAAGTTTATGCATAACAATCTAATTTAGTTTATGGGGTTTATTTATTGGAATTGAGATATTGAGATTAGAGGCAAAATATTAAACGTAAAAACCTTAAATTTAAAAAAAATTATATTAGTTGTTACTGATAGTTTATGTGATTAAATGAGCATGTTAGTACAGATGTACGATGTATTTGACGTTAATGATGAATTTATTAGAATCATGAGACTACCATAAAAATAGAAATTAAATTTTACCTCAGATGGATTAAATATGGTCATAAGCGGTTCCAAAAGCCTTTCAAATATATTAGGCTGTAAATAATAATATAACATTGAATTTAATAATAATAATTCCAGACACATCTCGCAAACTGTAAATATATTTACGAACTTATACATATTATTTATTAAAGAGAAAAACGCAATTGTTATTTAAGAAATAGCTCTATCTCACGCCATTCAGATATTATTCAAATTTTACAAACCGGAAAACTACAGAAAATTAATTATAAACTAATTATCACTCGTGAAAATCCAATTCCATATTGTAAAATTTCAACAAGAATATATGTAGGTTGACCATGAGCTTATGCAGCTTTTATATTAAGGGGGATGGCAGCCGTAAGTTTATACTAATCAGAATGCTTTCGTGGGAAAGAAAAATAATGAGGGGGGGGGGGGACGCAGCTGCCCCTTTTACCCCTCCTTGTTTACACCCTTGAGGATGACTCACTTATCTTGGTTTAAAAATGCTATTAAAAATCGAAAAAAAACTTTGGCAAAATTCCAAAGTGTCTTTTCCAGTTTTGATGTATTTAGTCAAATTTTGACAGTCCTTTTGTAAATGCGTAGGGGCAAGGTCGGAAAGATGACGAGTCGTGTAAGATGACGATATGTTAGTTTCTATAAAAATGGAAACATGGCAATACTGAGATGATTTGTGTAACACCGGAACAATGCGTAAAATGATTGGAATCGCCCAGTAGCCGGGTTAATCCATTTTATTGTACGGTAATGATGCATATTAAAATGTTGAATGTATTTGTAATATTTTAAGTTCTTTTTTGTTTTCCGAGAGGAAATTCGCCGACCGACTATCACAGCTGCTCAGACTGTGGTTATGTCGGGTTCACTTATGACCCATGGAGAGTCCATGACTCACAAGCGGTATCCACTAAAACCTCTCGGGCACATTCTACCGAGACCTGTTTGTACACAATAACTCAATCAGAATGGCCAGATGTTAGTGTAAAACAGGAATGGCCTAACCTGTTTAACCGACCGTACTTGCCGCTCTCCCTTTGTTAGAGAGAAAGTTTCCCTGCTACCAAATTCTCTTAGCGATTTTGACAGCAGTGTGCACTATGTCTCTGATTGTTTTCTTCTTGATACCACTCGCATTATCGAACTGCCTTCTGACTAAGAATATCTATCGCCAATCTAAAAAAGGCATCCCCAATTTCTTCGTTTTGAGCAATCTTCTTGCCAATACTGTCGGGATGAAAGTCGTGCCTAAACCACGTTCCAAGATCTGTCTTTTTGGCGTTCCAAGACTCGCATCTAAAGATGGTGTGCTCCACACTGTGTTTGTAGCAACCGCTGCAGTACTCACATCAATCGGATGCTCTGTTGACAATGCGAAATAGATATTCTCGAAAACCACCAAGCCAGGTTAGCACTTGTAGTGTTAGCCACCGCTGCAGTACACACAGCAATCGGATGCTCTGTTGACAATGCGAAATAGATATTCTCGAAAACTACCATGCCAGGTTAACACTTGTGTGAGAGAGTGCCAGGTTAGCACTTGTGTGTTAGGTATCACGGTTGGACATTAGGTATCAGCCGATAAGTCCATCTGCCCTTCAAGGAACTCTCCCATTCTCAATGCCATTTTTCTAATGACACTGGACGTTCTTCTTTGGTGGTTATACTCCGAAGATATGTATTTGCTCTCTCTAGATATAACAATTTTATTGGTGCAACTTCCGAGATGACACAGAGTGCGTCAGAAGATACCGTTCTATAGGCGCAGGTAACTCCTAGCAGTCCAGTGCGTTGAACTGTTTCTGGCAGTCCAGCAGTCCTAGCAGTTGTCAGAGCGCTTGCCCATACTAGTGCAGCAGACTCCACTTCACTATATAGAAGTCTATGCTTAACAGTCCCAGCTCCACCTATGTGGGGCATGAGCTTGGAGATGTAAGTGCTAACTCTGCTCGCTTTCTCCGCCGTATGCTTGACATGGGCTCCTAATTGCAGTGATTTATCGAGCACTACTCCCAAATACTTGACGTCTTTGCTGAAAGAGATTTGCTCATAGGATGTCCGGATACTCTAATGTTTTGGTTTGAGACTCTTCTTCCTCCAGTTATCCATAAACCATCAGTTTTCTGAGGTGCTAACTAGAGTTGATTCCAAGCCATCTATCGCTCGATTATTTTAATTGCTACATTTAGATTTAGTTCGAGCTCATGCCCAGTTCTGGAAGTTGCCATAATGGCAACGTCATCAGCAAAAGTAAACAGTCTAATATCTTTTGGGTACTCTAGTCCAAGCAAGCCGTCATACATGACGTTCCACAGAGTTGGGCCAAGGACTGACCCCTGTGGAACACAGCTAATCTTCCTTTTTCGCTCTTTGCCTTCAGCTGTAATATAGCGGGGGGCTCTCTCTGAGAGGTAGCTAAAAAGAATTGTGCATAGATATGCTGGTGTTTCTTTTCCTTCGAACACTCTATTGCGCCACCCAGCAGTATTATATGCGTTTTTAACATCCAGCAAAACCAACGCATACAGTTCACTTTTGTGCTTCGTGCCAGTCTGAGCAGTTCTTTCTGCTTCTACTATGGATCGCCCTTCTCAAAGGCCGTACTGGGAGAGATGTAGACCGGCAAGTTTCTTTTAAATACCCCGGCAGCCTTTGCAGTATTAGACGTCCCAGCAGCTTTTTTAGTTCGTCTAAAAGGCATAATGGCCTGAACGCGACTGGGCTTTTTCCGTTTGGAATTAACACAACGTTTGGCTCTTTTCATCTTTTGGGAATGTTCCCGCTAGCACAATACTATTGAATGCATGCAGAAGCACTGATGGATTAACATCCACTAGCAGTTTAATCACACGACCCGGAATTACATCAAGGTTAGGTGCTTTGACGTCATTTATTTTGGCGGTTGGTTGTTGTAGTTCGTTTAGACTAAAAAGTCCTCCATTTTCTAAAATGGACCAATTGTCATCAGTGCTACTCCTTTCTGGAACTCCCCTACGATTCCGTCAATATTTGCGGGTGGAACACACCTCTTATGAAGATGTCTGGTTACCACCTTCCATAGGTCCATAGGGTCGTCCACATGGACCTTCCACTATGGCCATCTGAAGTTCTCTCCAGCACCTGTCCTAGCTTTGCTTAATAGTGAAATGTTATTTGCGTGCTTCATTGTCACTTTTGCATGCAGCTTCAGCAGTATTAGGGTCCATGGCGTAATAATATACGCTGATATTTGCGACTGGTTGTAGTGGCCGCTCTGCGTAGCTCAGCTATTTGCGGCGTCCACCAATACGCTTGCATTTTTCTCACTCTTTGCTGAGGGATATTGCAGTCACAACATTGCATAATACTGTAATACAAAAAACTGTATTTTTGATTTTTTTAAATTTTTAAAATTTTCATTTCACGACAAAAAGAACGTCAATTTTAGTACTATTTTTATGGGTATTTTTAGACATTTCTATTCATAACTTTTGAACGAGTCAAGATATCACAATGAAATTTAAATATATTATGGAGGCCACATTACCCCTTCGTTTATATGTAAATATAGCTCTGGGAATGTTTGTTCCAAAAATGTAGGTCACTAAAAATGTTGACCTGCTGGGTTTCTGCATCATACACTAATATTATAATTAACGTGTAAAGTATGAAAGATGCAGAGATATTGTTAACAAACAAAAATATAATATTACTTTTTCACCAAATTTATGCAATAAAAGAAGTTCTAGAGTGTCTGAGCTGAAAACTATAAAGACTAGAAATACATGGTTTAACCATAATTTGAAAAAATTACGTTTTGTTCATATTTATTGAATTTAAACATGGAAAGGATGGTTTTTCGAGTTTTTCATAAGAGTAAAAATTGTCTTATATTTTAATTTTACGTTATGTTCGGTAGAGTTTTATGGCGCAAAAATTTTAATTTGCGCCCTTGGGGCCCTTTGTGAATTGCATGTACATGCCAAAATAACCTTAAAATGGCCAACTTTTAGATGGGTGAAAATAAAAAAATCAGTCGTTTTGTAGCACTTTATATGTAGAAATCCATTCCTTGAACATTTTAAACTGTTTCTATTGTAAAATTATGCAAATTTATTGAAAATTCAATTTATGATGAGCATATTTCCATCAATTCGGGCCAAATTGACGTATTTTAATCCAAAATGGGTTACTTTACTTTCTCATTATAAGAATAATAAACACTTTCAAAAGCTAAAGCAGTTAATATAAAATACTTTGAAGCTTTAAAAGATTATTCTTAACATGGTAGATTACGGTTTATTAATTTTTAGAGAGTTTTCTTTAAAAATATACTGTTTTGCATTTTTCTGACAGATGAAATTATTCTCACATAACCCTACAAGCCGTAAATTTATGCCGAGACAATTATATTGATGTTTTAGATTTTCCACCCCATACAAGTTATCGCATGTAACCATTAGATGTTGCCTTCTACGGAATATTTAAAACAGCTTACACCCGAGCATGTACTGGGAGTAGTTATTAAGATATCGCGGCGTTATTTAAAGCGACATACAGTAAAGTTGCCATAAGAAATAATGCCACACAGGACTTTAAAGCAACAGGATTAAATCCACTTCACTGTCAAATTTTCTCTGACTTTGAGCCATCAATGACGGCAGGAAGACTTTATAATGACTCTATCCCTAATAATGATAAAGCAGTTCCATCAACCTTTATACAAATAGATACTACAAAAGATATACTACTTCATAGAAAGCAAAACCTGAACCATCAAATGCTGTTACCCATCAAATGCCGAACCATTGCTGATGTTCCCGGGCTATCCCGTGCAACTTCGCTTGGTCTACATTCTTTACCAACTGCGGTGCGAAAAGAAAAAAAAACTCCATCATTGCAAATCGCGAGTATCCTATTAAAAATGCTTTGCATAATAAACAAGAAGAAAAACTGGCCAAGAAAAAGAATAAAAGTCCAAAAATGAAACCTAAAAGACAAAAAAAGAAGCCAGTAAGAAAGGATGTAAACAAAAAAGAAATTGGAAGAAAATTGTTTTTTGAAAGTGATGATTTCTTATATTCCTCCATATCTGTTAATTATGCTTAAGATGATGATGACTATAACCCCACGGAGAATGAACTTTGCATAATTTGTAATGATTTAGGAGGCAAACCTGAAACGTGTTTTGTTTGTTTAATGTGTCATAAATGCGCTCACGCAGCGTGCAATGGAATAACTTCAGCGGGGTCACAAATAAAACCATATATTTTTTACTTTTGTGTTGAATAAAAATAATTAATGTAAAAATCATATAAATATTTTATTAGTTTATATAATTTTCTTTAACTTCATCTTACCCTACTATCAAAGTCATATTACCCGCATATGAGGGTAAGATGACGAGTTTGATATTATTATATTAAGTTGAAAAATTTGGAATAATTTGGAAATTATAAAAGTAAAAAATATGTATATATGGTGTAAAAGACTAAAAGTTACCATGAACAAAAAATTGAAATATTTAATGAAAAGTATATTGGAAAAAAAACATCATAAACGCTTACTGTCGTCATCTTACACGGCTTTCCCCTACCTCTATTTTTAATTATTTCATAAAAATACAAATAAAAAAGATCGAAAATTCAATGTAGCAAACAAAATGGAAAACATTGAAAAATGAGTTATGAAAATTAAATCAATGTTCAAATTTTTGAGCAAGTGGTACACAGCGATATTGAGTCCTCAAATCATTTTTATACGATTGCAGGAAGGCAATTGTTACACTCTCACTATTTTTTTATTTATATTGTTCTATATGTGTACTTGTTGATGCAAAAATTCTTTCTTTTACGTAAGAAAAAGTGAAAAGTAAATGAGCTCGTTACTGCTCTATGTTCAATTCCACGATTTTGTGTGAAGAGGTTTACTTTTAAAATGATGTATTCAAAAACTATCCAGTATTCAAGTATAATTGAATACTGTCAGTACAAGGGCGAGCCTAGACTTTCTCGTCAGCCTTTCTGGTTAAACCAGTAATTTTCTTTAAATTTACAACTTTTATTTGATTTATTAATTGTTCATCATAATTTCTGAGAGAAAATGATGAAGAGAGAAATCTTATATGCTGTATTTAGGGATGAAAAGAAACAAAAGTAAGTATTTAAGAAATATAGATTGATTTGTAATACCTTTTTTGCTACAATTGTAGGACCACCATTGTTTGAGAACGCTTTTTCACTGTAGTGCATAACGGAACTGTAGTCATACGATACACCAAAGGCACTAGTTGTTCCATCTTCAACTTTTTTAAAATTGATTTCTCTACCTATAAAAACATTATAGATTTTGAGTGAAAACTTAGGCGCACGAGAATAGCAATTAAAGAGAATCATGGCTAGGTTCACCCCCTATCTTTTATGGGGCGTTAGTACCCCATAAAACATAGTATCAAAGAGTTTTAAAAAATATCATAATAATGGATTTGCAACATTAT
>WYDF02027271.1:0-12943 GCA_009867245.2 Adranes taylori
GTCTTCATTCGCGAGCGGAGGGCCTCGCAAAATGAATCTTGCCCACATAAATTTATGATCTTGCGCCGCCACTGCAAGCATGGTCTGAAATGACAACAAATGAGATATTTCACGAGCATTTCAGTTCAATCAATCTATAATTTAATTAATATAATGATTGAAATTAATGAAAATGTTATATGTGAAAAAGTTAGATATTCAGAGCACTAAGTTAGCGGGGCATTGGATTTCAAAGAGCAAACGCTTTTTATACGTGTTAAACACACGTATGAGTAATCTACGATATGTAACTTCATTACAAACTATTGTGATGGTTAAAAATATTACCGCCAACAGATAGTTTTCGCTTCTCCCAGTAGGTGTCACCATTAGTCTTATTTTGTTCTCATTTTATATTATTACTAAAAGAAACAAAAGTTGTGATAATAAAACTAAAATTTTCGCTCTCCATCTCCGACTGGTGTGCAGTTATGACATTGTACACAAGTCAAACTTTTCTTCAGAAATATTAAACACACGAAGGTCCAAACATGAAATAAACATGTAGCTATCGCTCCAATATCCAGAGCAAAATCGTCGAAAGTCGAAAGAGCTTAAATTATTATTAAACAAACCAAACTTATTGCGATATACAAATTGAACACATAAGAAAGAAAAAAGAAAAAAATGGAGGATTTTGAAATATGAGTATATCGAGCCATATTTCGTATAGCTCTAACGATACTTCATATGTACATCTGCATGAAGATGTACAACACAGCACACAACATCTGACGGATATTGCCACCTACGGAAATATAATGGGTTAAATTAAATGTGATTTGCTAGAAGCAGGTTAGCCTTAGTTTCATAAATTATATTTCAACAAATTTAGAATGCTTTCAAATTATATTATATTTAAATAGTTCGTAGAAGTTTTGAGAATTCTTGGCATATGTGGTCAACAAAGATGCCACCTGTAACCTCTTCATCATCGTATGATTTTACGCAGTTGAATTTAGAGGTTCCAGCTAGCGAAGATGCCTATCAAAGATCATTTTTGGCGTTGGCTAGGGGGCATTATAAATTAGATTGTTATAGTGTTAGGTAGTGCGCGCTTCAGGTCGTTTAATTAAAAAGTTCCAATTTGTAATTTAAACTCAGTAATCATTACAGCGCAGGGGATTCATGGGTATGTGATATATAGGTTAGGCGATTTATAGGTTACGATAGTTTTATTTAATTTAGCGTAAACAACTATTGTGCATATTAAATTTAATAGACTGGTTATAAGGTGCCTGTCAAAATTAAAAGGTTCAATTTTTGTTTTATGCGAAATATAATGAAACCAATGACTTTCAGTATATGAAAGATGGGGTGGCGGTCACGTCCACGAAATTTTTAAATTTCTATTTCATTTAATATGGCTTTATACCATTCTTGCGTTTTACTCTGTTCATCGTGCTCGCGAAATCGTCGGGAACTGCATCAGTGCTGTACGCTATGCGCACGGAACAAAATAGTTAGGAGGGTAAATTTCATTTCTGTTTCTTAGTACGCGAGATTCAATATTGATTTGAGTTTCGTTGTGTTTCATCGTTAGAGATCATGCATGATGTAGTAGGAGAATTTTCTTCAGCGGGAAAAGTTTTATCCTTTTGATTGGTAACTTCACAATTACCAAAATCAATGTCGTATTCATACTAAATATGTTGGGAAACAATGTTCGCACTTTTCTCTCGCACTTGTCTCGCCTGGAGCGGTACGTGGTATTTGTGAACCAGGGAGGTGTCGCAGGCTCTTCTTGTTGCTTCGTTAGAGTGGGTGGAACGGGTACGTCTATCAGCATACGTGGTGTGCGTGGACAGTACTGCTTGATAGGCCTATCGGGTGTCCTATCTCGGTCATGTCTATAGAGCTGATGAGCCAACCGTTTGGCGTTTCTCTTCTTCTGCTGTCACCCTCATCGTTTTCTCACTAAAGTTGTAGATACGCGGAAACGGGTATGAAAGATTGATACGAGTGAAATAGAATGAAGATTGAAAGATGATGATAGATCAAAGGATTCAGCCGCAATTTAAAATATTGTAATTCGTATATACCAGATTTGATATTCCGAAAGTTTTCTTAAAAAATATAAACGATTTTGTTGGTGGCGTTTACTTAGATGCCAATCAGATTCAAAAGCGCGAGTTACTCACTTCATAAGAATAAGTTGGGCTACCTAATGGAGCATTATTGCTGATAGTGTTGTGCGAGCTCTTCACTCATAAACTATCAGAACGAGGCCCAAAATGCGTCTAATTAACGCTGAATTGAGTTGATCCTTTTCTATAAAATTAGCTGCAAAAGCGTCTTTTGGCATTCGGCTAGCTAGCGGCAGTTCTCGTTATTACAGGCTGCACTTGGGCATGGCTCGAAAGAAACTTCTTCTAAACTCTTTAGTGTGAAGTGTGTAGTTTCTTCCAAGGAAAAGCATTTTTTATAAGTTCTCCTCCCATTAGAATAGATCGCAACCAAAGATCGGAAAATAGCTACCCCTGGTAATGCAGGCACCAGCCAATCAAAAAATAAATGTGTAATAGAATTTTAGAATATTGCGAAAATATGTTCGCATAACATAAACAATTATACATGTATGTGTAGGTGGAATTACTAGAGATATCTTGTACAATGATATACCAGGATATGCGGTATTACAGCTTGATAGGTGTGACAGAGTAAGCTCGCTTCCTTGTCCCACTTTTGTATGAAATAATGCTTTTTCGTATGAATGTATGTGTTCCGCAAGTCCTTATCGCTGTTGTTGTATATGTTTTGTGATTTGCCAGCTGTTTCGCGGTTCCGAGCCGACGCGCACGCGATTGAGAATTCTTTTAGCGCGCGCGTTGCTTTTTCTGCCATTGGGAGTTACACCTCGCAAGTTTCATTTCATATATTAAATTATAGATATTGAATTAAATTTAATTGATCGATTTATATTATTCTAGAGGATGATCTATATGTTATTTAATTAATTAGATTGATTTACATGAAGTATGCTAATCCAGTTGTGCCTAAGAAAATGCAGAAATATCAACGAGATATGTAGACCCTGTGCCTGCATCTGATTCTCCAAGTCCAGCTTGTTTTAGAGCGTCAATATGCATTTTGCATTCACGAGACCAGTAGCTTTTTGCATGAGACTAATTAAAATTAGTAACCTTTTTCCTTTCATCAATTTTCTTAGATTTAAAGATTTTCTTAGAACTATTCTTCATCTGAATGCTACTTGAAGTTGAAGTGCAACTAATCTGTTTTGATTTATTTATTTCTGTTTGCCAGGCTTCCGCTTACAAAGCAAAATATGTGCAGTCATTCTCTCATACGGACATACGTTTGACCTCTTTAATTAAAGGTGTAATTCAATTCTTTTTCTTACTATTTTTTCTTGCCTACTATTTTTTCTAATTTTTTCTTGCCTACTGATTACTCAAGCCATATGAAAATTAGGAAACTTAGAAGGCAATACATTTAGAATTTTTATTAATTATCATGGTTTCAGTAATATTTTCTTTCAAGCTTTCAAGATCATTAATTATTGACGCAAACTGAACAATCTGGTAAGAATAAAACGGTTGCCATGCGTCCTGCTCTTACCTTCATAGGCAGTTCCGTACAAGGATACCATACAATTCTATACTTCTTTAAGGCTAAATGAATATGTAATATCTGATCCATCGATTTCTACAGAATTACCGCAGCTTTGGCTTTTCCGGTTTTCCGTAAATCCATTCTGCTTCACACGTCGGGCTCTGGTATTTCACCGTCTACCGCACTATTCGATAGACCAGATACGCGAAGTAGAACCAACAAATCTCGACATTCTAATTATCCGTGAATTTAAGGCTGAAAATTTATCTGTGAAAATTAGAGACTTTCATTTTTATTAAAGTTCTAATAATAAACAAATAATAACATAAACAAAAACAACACACATAATTAATTACATAATAATTGCATAATACGTGATGCAAACACGCCATTGATAACACATAATCATAGTAAACATTCCAGCGGCTGTTTCCAACTGACATACGGTGACGTCATGGTGTAGTCGCATTGTACGAGTCCAACAAGCGCACTACTAATACGTGGTCTGAAATGCGGTTTGAAATACTTGTATAACGTTGTGAATTTGTTGTTAATAATTTATATATTATTCTTAATACACAAAATTTTAGATTCTTACTTTTTATTTGTGTGTAATAATTTACGCCTTACATTTGTTTTCTTCCTCTTTATAAATTAAACTCTTGCAGGTAGTGTAAAAAAGTGTTATTTTTAAGAAGGGATTACTTTATAATATAACAAAAGTAAATGAGGTATGAAATCTAGCCTTAGTAAGAAAACGCACGATTTTTGTTTTTTTAACATAAATTTTTCGACATGGTCCCATTTTAAGACAATACACTTTTTAAGACGACTTTTCAAAATTATCCCTTCCGAAAAGCAATTTTGCGCTCTTCAAAATAGTGGGGAGTTTAGGTTATCCCTTCATCGTTTGTTGCAAAACGGTGTTCTCTGAGCCATAGTTTTAAGTTTGGGAGCAGGAAAAAGTCTTAAGGGGCTAGATCTGCCGAATGCAGTGTGTGGTCGATTAATTCGTAGCCTAGTTGGTTCAATTTTGCTTGTACGGAGACCGTTCTGTGTGCGTGTGGGTTATCATGATGGAAGAGAACTTTTTTGCGAGCCAAACAAGGGCGCTTTTTCTTCAATTCGGCGTCAAAATGGTTCAATAACTGTTTAGTTATCCCCAGTTATGATGTTATTCTTTGCCAAGTGATCAATAAGAATAATGTCTTTCGCTTCCCAAAAAAACGCTCGCCATCATCTTATCAGCCGATTGGGTTATCTTTGCCTTCTTCGGTGGGCTTTTGCCGCTTTTTCTTCGCTGCTTTGACTGTTCCTTCATCTCAGACGTGTAATAATGGATCCACGTTTCATCAAACTGACGTATCGATAAAAAATAAATCCTTCGAATCACGTTTTATCTTCGCGAAAAGCTTCTCCGAATCCGTCATACGTGTGCGTTTTTGGTCGACAGTGAGTAAACGCGCCAATCAACGCGCGGATAGCTTTCTCATATCCAAATGTTTGTGTATGATGCTGTGTACACACTCAGTTGGTAGTTCACGAATTTTGATTCGACGGTTTGCCATAAGATTATCACGGACTTTGTTGACGATTTCTGGTGTAGTGATGATATTTGAGGACCCTGGGTGGTCCCCATCAAAAATACTTGTACGACCACGATAAAACGCAGCTTTCCAAAATTTAACTGTTGCTAGCGACGGTAAAGACTCGCCATAAACAGCATTCAGTTAGACTTTGATTTCTGCATTGTTTTCCCTTTCTTGTAATGGAACTTAATCACTGAACGATATTCGACTTTTACCATTTTTTACAAAACACAAAAGGTGTTTGCTTGCGACGGCTGTAAAAAACCAAACTAATTGTTCTTTTTGCTTCAAATTTTGGCAGATGCCATGTGTTGGATGGCAGATGTCAAAACCAATATGGCGTACGTTGTCACGTGACGCCAACGCCATCGAAAGCTAGATTTATGTCAAACCATTCTCATAGTAGGGAATAAATTAAAGAATTTTAAAAGCATCACAAGTGTATTAAATATTTTCAAGAATTTAAATCAGGATTAAAGTTTTAGATTGACATTCAAGAAAATCATCAATTCAATCGAAATGTTACGTGAATACTATAGCGCAAGCGCAACTTCACTTATCGATCCAGACTCATACATCGTGAGTGTCGCATGTTCCTAGCGTGCCTATTGAACTCGTACGATGCAACTATATCACCATCATATTCCATGATTTTTAATTAAACATGTTGAATTTAAAAGCTTGCAGATTACATATACAGATTCTGAACAGAAATAATAATAGCTGTATGTCAGGCATTAATCAGGTCCTAATAATTTTTGTAAAACAGTTTAGAAATGAACCTGACACGAAAATTTTATTTTGCAATTGATTACAAAATTATAACTGAACAAAATTACAAATGAATTCTGTTTTTATTGGGAAAGATAATATTACTTTTTCTTGTGATAAAATATGGAAAAGAATACTATTAGGTTTCACTTATTTCATTTCAATAAAACAAAGTTGATAATTGGGAAAAGGTTGACAAAAAGATGCTGAGAGCATTTATGTTAAAAAAAAAACAAATATAAACCAGACTTAACACATGGATATAAACAAATAAAAAAAAACATTCTCTATTGTTCAGCAATTAATTATCAAACTTTAATAATAAACAAGTGTTCCGGACATTTTGCGATTGCTTTAAGGAAGAAGGAACTGGAAGAATGTATTGGATATCCGGCGAGACACTTGAACGTAAACGGTTTCTGATATATTGGTAATAGAAAAAGCAATGGACGTGTCCTGGACAGATTGACGTTTTATGAAGATTGATGGTGAGCGGCTGTTACAAACTAAAGCATATTATGAACTTTTTTTTAGAGATAAGTTACTTTTAGCTGAAGCTCATTATATCGGTTCGATCTTAATATGAGTAGAAATACATATTAGAAAATGTAATAAAAGTTATATGTTTTCTTAAAGATCAAGCCGATATTATTAGCTTCTGCTAAAAGTGTATAAAATCGCCAGAATTGGCAGTGTAATTTACATTTACAAAACTTTTTCATGTAAAAATCTTTTAGTAAAAGTAATTTACTTAGGCGCAAATGTAAAAATTGTGGACGGTTTTGCAATCTCATCTTTCATATATTGGAACTCAAAAGTTTTTCAACATTCTATCTAAATAAAATGTTCTAAATAAATGTGTGCAGTATTGAGCATATTTCTTCATTATGAATTTAGCGTTTAATGAATTTTGAGCTAAACAGTTGATTTTGAGCTAAACACAGAAAGTTGGAAACTTGAATTTATTCATTACTATATTGTAACGTGGAGATTACGTTTCTGTTGGGTTTGAGATTGAAAAGATTGAACATGCAGTACGTGTAAAAGATGCAAGAAATTCAGGACGAATAGACCTTGTGAAGTGTTGTTAACAGTAAACATGCTGTATGCTAGTGGAGGGCCCGACAAGTAGTAATTAACATTTAGAGCATAATTCAAGATTCTATTTATGAAGTAAAATATAGCGTGAATACATTTTAAAAGCATCTTAATTAGATCAAAATTACAGTATAGAAATAGATTAAGTCCCGACGGAACTAGATTCTTTCCGAGGTGGTTAGCGTTCAAATTATCGGAAGAAATTAATATTTAGGAGGTGTGACCCAAAGAAAGTCAGGGGCGATGTAATAACAATAAGCTAAGTGCGCTACGTCAATGTGTGTGTGACCAAATTAATTTAATTGGTAATTGATTGATAATAAATGAATGGACATTGTGTAGGGATTAGTAATATAGGTTTCAGTAGCACATCTGATTTGATTGACGTCTATTACGATCAAAGGTAATTTTCCTTACAGCAGTATAGACACTTAAGTGGAATACATTGATTAAATGTATTTTACCAGAAGAGGCGAATAGTGAAGATTCTAGAATTATGCACAAATTAATAATGACAAAAACGTGGAAAGGGCTTAGTATGTATAAAAACGATGCCTCGGGCTTGGGGGATAACAGTGAATTTGGGCGTCCGCCAGGGGCCACTATGTTCTTGAACTGAACGAAAATATGACTCAAATAAAATAATATTGAATTAATAATTAAATAAAATAATAAAGTCATGTCTGATAGAAGTGTGATCATAAATTAATTAAGTATTTTATTTTGACTTCGTTTAATGTAGCACGGTAATTAGTAATATTTTTGGGAATAATTAAGATAAATTAACTTGACTATAATTTTGAGGAATAAAGATAGATAAATAAGATAATGCGTTACTCTAAAATAATAAATAAATAGTATGTGTTACACAAACGGCAAGAACCTGTAAGTACGTAGTCTAAGTTTTATTGGGATGTAATTGAACAAATCATAAAAGCACTTTTATTTAAGGTCTGATTTATTTTATTAACCGCAAAGTGTTGATTATTTTTTGCATGTAAACAGTTTGAAGCAACCAATACAATTTAATTAAGTTTAACCACTGTTTCATTTCTGCTGCCTGAATTATTAAGGCTTAGGACTGTAGTAAATGTTTGACGTTACCAATAATTACTCAGCCCCGAAAGGCACAATTAAATCTAAATGGCACGTTCAGGTTAGCGATGCCCCGGCCTAGTGTTTAAGTCTAAATTACGTGGGATAATTGGGATATTTAGATTATACTGTTCCGCATCAACTATTCAATTAATAACTTTGATAGAGTTGCTGAACTAAAGTGCTATCTTATAAAATAACAAAGAAGTTCGCGGTACCGGTAATAATAAGCAGGGGATTGCTACGCTAACCCATATTAAAGTCCGCTCATCACGCATGTCACGTCGGAGAGAACATCCCTCCGCCTAAAAAAAACGTGACATGTATGATGGATTCGCCGGGTAACTATTTGTATAATTTCCCCGAAAAATCCCAGAATTTTTTTTGTGCCAATTTTTGTTGTATGAATTTATATAGTGTTATTTACTTAAAAAATCTGGTGGGCAATTATAATTGAGCGGAATATATTTTATAATCCCAGGAATAAATATAAAAAAAAAAAAAATGTAGTTATCACAATTTTTTTTTCTCAGGTGTGCATATTTGGAATGTTTAATACAGAGGATAATTTAATTGTGTTTAGCATAATTAATAAAAATAATTTTTTGACAAATTAAGTGCAAAATTTCTCTGAAAAATTTTTAAATGCATTTTTCGGCGTAAAATTAATAAGAGCTAAGCTAAGAGCGTAAATTGCTTAAAATGTAAGGTATCCACAGATTTTTACAAATTGTTTTTGTTTATAAAATTTATTTGGTCTGGGGAAAATTTTTTGAAGTTTTATACGTACGAGAATAAAAGATTGGCCTAATCGAGAAATAATTAGTACCAACTGAGTTTATAGGAAAAAATACGCATTTTAATGTATCGGATCTCCGTAACTCAAATTTTTACAAAAAATATAAAATTCTTTTTTTATGATTTGACTCGATGAAAATTTTCTAAATATTTTATACGTATAGGTATAAAAAAAATTCTCAAATTGAAATATAACCATTACAAGACGATTATAAATAGTGAAAATACATTTTTTGATGAGTTTTGAAATTTTTCTTGCACGATTTTGACTAAAAAACATTTTTTTTTTGTCTTAATAAGGTAGATTTTGGGTAAAATTGCCTGTAAACTCAAAAAATAATAAAGATCAAATTACTAAATATTAAGAAATACATCTTTAACGGCGCTACTAAAATTTCCAGCACAAGTGTGTCTGGGATTCATTTGTTTATTTTTTTTTCCTTACATATAGGACTTTCGGAAAATTTCACCACTCTTATACTTAAATTGAAAAGTTACTCTAACTAAAAAATTACCACCATTAAACGGTTTGTAAAGGAAAAATACGTTTTTAATGTAGTTTATGCGCCCGTAGCTCAATTTGTGAAAAAAACAATTTGTGAAACGTGAAAATAAGGAAGCACTTAGAACAAATTCTCGGAAAAACGAAATAAGAAATTAAATCAGATTTTTAAATAAGTAACTCTAAAACGTTTATATAAGAACAGAAAACCATTTCAGCGCGTTAAAAAAAATGTTTCGTACCTCAAAACGGTAAAAACACTAAAGCAATCTATTGCCTACATTTAGGATTTAGAAAATTTGACTTTATTTTTATCAGCATTTGTAGGGCTAGGCATATATTAGTTTTTGTTTGGACGAAAATCCAGTGAGTAATTTATTTATTTTTTATTATTCATAAAAACAATTATGAGGACATTGTGTTAAAGAGTCCCTAGAACCATTCGATTGCATAAAAAATAGTTGTTTCCGTCCAAAGAATCGTGGTAATTATTGAACCAGGTCAGATAAATCTCAGAAGTTTTCTTTTTCGAACATTTGACATATTTGGGTTAAACAGTGTACTCTATTCAAATATCCATGTAAACCTCAACCTCAAACCCCTCCTCAGGCTGTTTGCTTTTGTAAAATATCGCACATAGACCATAAACCTCAACTTCAAACTTCTCCTCAGGCTGTTTGCTTTTGTAAAAGATCGCACGGGGGCCTACAAACGCCTTTATACCAATACATATTTAAATCAACAGAAGTACTTGACTAGTTTAATTGAGATGGAGTAACAAACGTTCTAATTTCCGAGCCCCAAAACTGATTATTTTTCGTTACTATATTGTCGTCATCATACTTTTCGCATGGGCAAAAAACAAGCGGGTAGATTGAGGAAGGAAAAGACTAAACAAACATCTTCTACACCTCAAAATTATAAGAGTACACAAATATCGGCTAACGTTCCAGAAAATAAGGGCGAGCCATCTCAGGAGCAATATGTTTTCGATCGTCGTAATCGGACGACATCGCAAAAGAATAAAAGTATACAAGAAACCCCCTCATTCTTAGAAGGCAAGAACAGTTCAGCCAAACCCCAACCAATATTTAATCATCGGCGTAGACAAGTCTTCGAAAATCTAAAGCTAGATATACAATCCGAACTTGATAACCTTTTCACACAATTTAATATTTCACAAGAAGTTGAGGACCTATCTAATTATCCACATCGTAAAACTCAGACGTGGGATTCAGGAATCCCAAGTAATCCAGGAGACGTTCCCCTACCTCTAACGCCAGAAAGAGGGTGGTTGTACCCTGCGACAGAGGCTGAGCTAAAGCAAAGGCTGAATAGATATTACGCTCGTAATTCATTTGGATGTGAACAAGCATTTTCCATCGTAAGAAATACTTTGCAATGCAATCCATTTTCTGAGAACACCTTTTTACATTCTTAAAAAAAGTAAAACAAAAAACAGTTATTTATAAATTACAAAATACATCTATTGCCCCATTTCTGTGCATGCAACTATAAAAATAGCTTTAAATGCCTAGATTTAGGTGACTTGCCAGTTGCAACAAGTTATAGCTTGCGGTTTATCGAGGCTTTAAATGTAAAGAGCTTGTATGTAAAGACCTTGTAGCTGTTAGGTATTGGCGCACAAAATCCCACACTGGTGGATGCACGGGCAAAAGGAGAAAACTTTTGAAGGTTTCTCCACTTCCTACGTAAAACAAAAAAAAAGGTCTTGGCGCCAAACAACAGTTATACGTGGAACAATTTTTTTTAATGGTATCCAGAGTACCACTCTAAAAAGAAGTTAATTTTTTAATTAAGATCAGAGTTTCAGTAATTAGCATTTTTTAAGTCATATTTGTATAATACTTTCAAATTTTGGAAATAAAAGAAGTCCTGCTACTAATTTTAGACATAATGTAAACTTTCACTAATATAATTGATAATAAAGCCTAGTATTTAAAAACTTCAGCACCATTTTGTTATGTTTTTATGTAAAATTATAACAGAGTAACTACCTGTTTTTATTCATTCCGTAATAAATACACTGACATAAAAAGTCTGACTACGCAAAAGTTTATTGCGCGTAGATACATTAATATTGTAGAAAAATGCTTACAAAACTAGAATTTTAAAGCCTACTGCTACATAATGCGAATGTATTATATTTTTCGCAAAGAGTATAAAACAGAAGCTCCTGATAAACTGTGTTCGTACGAAATGTTCACATTATTTTTTTCTGTAATTTTGTGCTTTCACCCTTGAGAGATTGTAATGAGTTTCTGTATATAATCAGAATTAATTAATTTTCTGATTAGCTCATATAATAAAATGTGTGCAATAAAAAAATACCCTCAAACTATAATACCTTCCTCAAACTACGAAAAAAATACCTTCCTTTATGAATTCATTCTTTCAAAATATTCATTAGATAGTTTAATTATATATTATACTGGAAGTCATTACCAGCTGCTAATTTAATTGCTGTTCCTTTTGATTACTAGAGTTACGTAGGAAGAATTTATAAATAGGACTGTGTAGTTTTTGATAGGGACAGTATTGTTATAGCGAAACGTTTTAATGGAGAAACATCTACAAAGGCTATGTTTTTAATATGATAAAATATGAAAAATATACAGGGTCTTATTAAAAAGTTTTTTGATTTTTTTATTGTCATATCGGGGTTGAGTTTGTTCTTGAAACCAGTTAGTATATTGTTAAGAAATCTTTAAACGTACAGTCATCCATATATATATATATATATATAGCCACCGAAAACACACGACTCTCCTCTAAATTTTTGAGGCAAAAAAACTTGTTTTCTAGTTTAGATGTAGAAAGGGTTCTTTAAATTACGTGTAAACGGATTGGAGTAATAGGAATAGAAAGACGTACTAAAATAAAAAAATTGTCAAAACATGAATCCTATATCTATTATATGCCTATATGTATTACATACGTATAGTATATGAATGATAAAAAGATCATTTAATAATAAAAGAAATTTAAAATATAGAGGAAGAAAAATAGATTTACATAATGTTAGTAATTAATAATTCTTTATAATTAATTATTTATAATAAATTATTATTGGTCTCCTTAAAAGACTTACTATATAAATAATTATAGGAATTATCAGTTAGGTACTCAAATCATGTAAATCTATTTGTGGTTTATTCATCTAAACTTGGAGTTTCTGTTTTGATTTGATAGTAATAATCCTAGTATTATTTCAATATAAACAGACTAGATGATAACCCGTCGTAAAACGACTATCCATTACCAGGTGATATTTTATTTACCCAAATGAGTTGGGTTATTTGACCCCTACCGGCGTTTTTCGTAATCCAAAGAAACTTGGCTTAACTTGGCTCATATAAGTTGAGCCAAGTTGATTTAAGATACTTGAATTCTTTTATTAATAGTAAGAAACTATATGCGTATATCTTGAAATTTATGGGTTTTTTGGATTTTATTG
>WYDF02027282.1:0-12941 GCA_009867245.2 Adranes taylori
ATGATGTGGATATTTTTTGAGTCGTATGATAGGATTTCGTTGATATTTTGGGCAGATACAGAAATCTATTGATATTTTGTGACGAGAGGATATTGTTGATACATGGTGACTATGTAAATTGAGCTCTAATCGCCATCACTGAAGTAATACCGAAACAGACGTGGTTGATGGTCTTCTAAGCTTGCCGGATACAGCCATCCCTTACCAGGTGTCGCTGAAAGCGGAACATTGCCTGGAGCGGTAAGTGAGATAGGCGACCTTGGCGCTGATGTAGAATGTTCCTGTTCGTAGACGACTAGTGTTGGCTTAGGACAGTCTAAGATAAGGCGTGGAGTTCGCGGACGACGTTGATAATTGGATGCCACTGGAGTCTGTGCTTGGTCGGTCTCGTGGTTCTCGTTTGGTCGATGCTTTCTGGCCAATTTCTTCTTCTCTCGACAGCCCCCTCATCTTTGCATCCGGAACACGCTCAGTGGAAAAAGAATAAATAATAAAATAATTTGAGAAGAGTAGAATATAAAACTATGTGGGATTCAAAAGATCCAGCAGAAGATGCGTTGTTTCATACTTAACCTGTGGTTTTATTTTATTTCATTTTTCGTTGATTTAATAAACGACGATTGAATATTTACTATAATACCATTTGGATCAGATCAATTGACAGCTGCGTTTATCGCTCGCTGACCGAGAAATCGATAAGGTCGTAATTGGGAACGATGGCTTGAGTGGGTCCTTTTATGTGAAATTAGCTGAGATAAAGCAACTTTTGGTGGTCGGCTGGACCGAGGCACCTTTCGGTCCAGCCGACACGCAGGAAATTTTTGCTAAAATCTTTAGAAAAGGGAGAGCTACTACCAATGAAAAGCAATGTTTTTTCCGTCGAGAATCTTAAGGAACAATATTGCATTGTCTCTCCGTTGAAATTCTATGAGATCATAAAATGTTCTCCAATCAGATTAAAGTGCAAGCGAACTCGCGACTAGTGCTACCCCTGTCAATGCAGAAGCCAATGAAAAGTAAGTGTGTATTTAAATTGAAGAGTATCGCGCAAATATTTCCGCGAAGGCAATCAATTACATATGTATGTATGTGTGGAATTGTTAGCGCTTCCTCGCACTACGCTATATCAGACTGCGAGATAATGCATCTGGATAGGCATATGTGTAAGCTCGCTTCCTATCGAAATAATGCTTCCTCGTACGAATGTGACTTCTTCCTCGAATTCTTCTCGGTGTTTGGGCATACGTATGTGTGATAATACCTTCTTTCGCGAATGTTGTTTGCTGGCCGTGCCAATTCGCGCTATTGCGAAATTTACCGCGAATGTATGCTTTTCACGTCATTGGCGTTATACATTGCAGTTTTCATTTCGTTTATTTATTTATATATATATATTAATAGGAATTATTATCGACATTAAATATTAAATTAATTATTAACCTGTCTTATCGACAGGTTAACTACCGAATGAGAACGACTCTGTTTAAAAATTAACGCAGACAAAACGAAACTAATGATGGTTAGCAGAACACCAAATGTACATTTAAGTATCAAAGTGAACGGTAACAATATCCACCATGTCTCCAAGTTCAGATATCTCGGAAGCTGGATAACTGAGGATCTCGACCCAGACACGGAGATACGTAGCAGAATTGAACAGGCCAGGGTAGCATTTACAAATATGAGAGCTCTACTCAGCAACAAGAGTCTTAATTTAACGTTACGGTACCGCTTTGGGAAATGCTACATTTACTCAGTGCTGCTGTATGGAGTGGAGACTTGGACAATAAAACCTAACGTCATGAACCGTCTCGAGGCCTTCGAAATGTGGGTGTTCAGGAGAATCCTTAAAATTCCGTGGACAGAGCATATAACCAACGCGGAGGTATTAAACCGAATGGGAAGAGAAAGAGAATTGCTGCAAATAGTGAAGCGAAGAAAAGTAGCCTACCTGGGTCATATATTCAGGAATTCCAAGTACCAATTTCTAAAGCTGACTATGGAGGGGAAGATCGAAGGAAAAAGAGGCATCGGGAGAAAGAAATACTCATGGCTAAAGAACATAAGAGACTAGACAAACCTCGATGACCATGCACTTTTCAGAGCCGCACAAGATCGAAGCGAGTATGCCAGAATTGTCGCCAACATTCAGTAAATGAATAAGGCACCTTAAGAAGATGTACTATAAATATACGTAGTGCATATAGCTATTATGTGTGCAAAATACGAAACTGAAATTTAATACTAGTACTAATTGAATACGAAATTTCTGAACAAAAATATTGGCTGTGTCCGCCATATTCGATTTAGAAAAAAAAAAATGAAACCTTACATACATCCGTATGCACATTCACCGAAAAATCGAGCCTTCTTTTAATTGATTGACCAAGAATTTTTTTTAAACTGTTTGTGAGAAAAATTGTACCATATTGACCCCCTTTCATGACGGTTTGCAGTAATTTAAATACAAGAGACGTACTAATGTGAAATAGAAAAAAATCTGAAAACATGAATCCTATATCTTACTTATACCAATACGTACTTCGCACTTATATGGTATATGAAAGGTAAAAATTCATGGACGTGATCGCCATATACAAGAAGTTGTACGTTTCGTTTTATCTCGCATAAAATAAAATGGAATCTTTTAATTTTCATTGTCACGTCTATTAAATTCAATTAGCACAATAGTTTTTTAGAGTAAACTAATCAAAATTAGTCTTACCTATAAATCGCCTACCCTATAAATGGCCTACCCATGAATTCTCCGGTTCCTATATTTGCCTGTCCAGTTTTCCACACCCTACGACTGATCTTGACTAACCCAATACTTGCCTACGGCGCAGACAGCTCCGCTGTCCAATTGGAACAATTTTTCATGCAAAAAGTTTTTTCTACAAAAAATTTTCTTGCTTAAATATTTAAAAGAAGGCTCGATTTTTCAGTGGATGTGCGTTTGTACGTAAGAATGTACGGTCCAGAATTTCTCCTTCCTTATTGGGCCGATCTGGATGTAATTTGGTGTAGACTATGTAGACTATGAGACTAGTGTAGACTATGAATCAGCAGAGCAGTGTGTAATTTTTTTTATAAATCCAACATGGCGAACAGGAACCATTTGTTTTTGTTTGGAAATTTCGTAACTAGGAGGTGGAAATTTTGCACATATATAGCACCTTGTAGTATGCGTGGAGTAAAAAAGTCCGATGTTGCTAAATTGAATTGGAAGTGGGGTTTCCACGTTTCATGTTTAACAAACTTTTTGAAATATCTCAGGAACGATAAAAGATAGGACATTCGAATAAACTTTATTGTAGATGCCACATAAAAGCCCTTCGATTAATTTGAAACATTTTTTTCTAAAATCACAATTTAACATATATACAGGATGCTATTTTTTGCAAACTTTAAGGTCTATTTTCTCCAAAAGTTTCGCAAGAATTTTTTTTAAATTTCTTGTGTTGAACGATACTTTAATATATAAGGGATAATATTTTCCAATTTTTAAAATTTGAAATAATCTTCGCCCAAAATCTGAAAAAAAATCATTTACGTTAAAGTACTGAATTTACTTTAAAGTACTTCGTTGTCATAGGTCCGAGTAATTTGACCTTGAAAAAAAGTGTGCAACCCTAAATATCTCAGTTCCTAAAAAATTTGGAAAAATGAAACACGGGAAACTTAAGTAAGACTAGGGCACCTCAATTTTGTTCCAAGATTTTTTCTAAATTACAATTTAACATATATGCAGGGTGTTTTTTGTTTTGCAAACTTTGCGATTCATTTACTTGAGACCGGCTATTGTACTACATTAAATATCTCGGTTCCTTTGAATGTTGAAAAAATAAAATTTGGGGAACAAGTGAAAGATCCAGGGACCTCAATGGTACGCCAAGCGTACATGCAGCATAAGTGACTCAAAAGCGGTTGGGGGGAAAAATTAAGTCAAAACCTGCAGTTGATCGCGCCAAAGCGAACAAATTCATTAAGCCAAGGCACTACTCTTTTGAAATTACTGTATGTACTACTCTTTTAGAAATTAGTTGAAAATACAGTCAAGATGGGTGTTCAACTTTTGTTCTATGCAAAATGTAACAAAACGCAGGCCTTCCAATATATGAAAAATGGGATGGCGATCACGTCCACTAATTTGTTTTTATGTAGCTTGGTCATCATTTACTCTTCTTTGTATTAGGTACGACCGAATTCAGTGATGTGAATACAAGGTACGTACTACGTTGAAATAAAGAAGAAAATACACGAACCCTATATCCTTCATATACCTATATATGCTATGTACGTATATGGTAATGAAAAAAAAAAAGCAAGCGTCAGCACTTTGGATGAAAAATGTTGTTAAAGTAGTCAAGTTTAGTTTAGCTTAGTTGCAAGATAAGCGAATTACTTGCTGACCTGTGACTATTTTTTTAGACCTTTGATATTAGTGCATCCTTCAGTGAATTCATATATACTTTTCAAATCTTAGTCAAATGGTAAACATCTAGAACTACATCTCGAAAGAAGCCAAATTCTTGTGACCAAATTCCTATCGAAAAAACTAAAATTGAGTAAATCCTGGGTGTTGAAAAAAATAAACCATCTGTTAGACATTAGACCGGAGAAGTAAGAAAAAAGGAAAGAAAACAGATTATTTTTGTTATTATTGAAAAATATATAAACGACTTAAGTAGGTTACCATTGGTTAATTTAAAGTGCTAAGTTAGTTTTCTTTATCGAGGTTTAGGAATGCTTTATCGAGCCAGCATGAGTCAAACCTCATGCTGGCTTACGTGCATCAAGTGCACGAGTACTGGAAGACTCACTCCAGCTATAGGTGGGGTCATATCCCCTAAGCCCTTTCCTCGGCGACTCCTCCAAACCCCTGGTACCGCATATACATTTCGTCCAGTGATGTTGTGATGCAAACCACCTTCGTTGGCACTCGGCCATCGCTTTTGAGCGTATATCTTCTTTTCTGTTGTGGGATTCATCCATCTCTCTACATTTTTGGTGTGCCTCGCAGCTTTCTAGGGCTGCTAATTCCATCGGCGGAAAGTCCGCAATTGTTTACAGTGCTATTGTTGACAGCGTCCTGTACGCTGATATTATAGCCAGCTATAATGAGCCCAGCCCCTGCTTGGGATACTAAAATCGGAACCTCCCACACGCGGCGCTGCTGGGGGAAGCCTTAGCGTCTGTCACAATAGCGGCGCAAATAGATATCTTAATAATTACAGAATAATACGATCTTCAAGAATCTTCTCGGGTACCAGTCCGTTTAAAGTGAGCCCGCACTTCGAACTGTCTGTTGTTCTTTTTAAACAAAACAGTGAAAGAAATATATATTCAACTAAATATCAATAAGACAAATGAAAATCAAATTAAATCGATTATGGAATAGCAGCGGTTAAATGACAATAATCAAATATCACTAATTAAACATCAAGGATAAAACACTAGCACATTAATAGCGCTAAGTAAATATTTTATTAAACATACTAAATTAATATGACAATCAACTAATAAGTGCTAATATACTTATATTAATCGGTGCGAAAATGTGCGGGGAGAAACTCAATGAAACACAACAAAAATTATGCGAGGAGCATGTAAGAGCGGGTTATAATACACCGGGAAAACGGGTGGAAGTGGTACGATTTAGCACAATGGGTCGGGGTCTGATAATCACAGGGATGCAGGAAACCACTATTTCCTACTCAACACACCAGTCGAACAGATGTGTTCAGCTTGTCAAGTGATCGCAACTGACGGGTCGTTCCAATATAGTGGCTCACACTCTAGGAGTGCATTGGGGTAAAGGTAACTACTATAATTCACTTAACTCACCAGCCGAACAGATGTGCTAAGCTTATTGAGTGACTGTAACTGACTGGCCGATCGGATGCAGTGACATTCATTCTAGCGGTGTGGTAGGGTAACAGGTAACTACTAACTCTCACTTAACTACTACTAACAGGTAACACTCACTTAACAACCCTTTTCAAACAGAGATGTTACGCTTTTTAGTGACTGCAACTGACGAGTCGTTCCTATACAGTGGCACACACTCGAGTCGTGTAGTGAAGTAAAGGATACCACTATTACTTACTTAACACCTCGGTCGAACAGAGATGTTAAGCGTATTGAGTGTTTGTGGCTGACGGGTCGATCTGATACAGCAACACCCTCTAGCAGTATAGGATGTATGTATGGTAGAAAGAGAAGTAATGCTAAATCTAGCACATGCAATGAACAATATAAAATATATGTAATCGCTCACCAAATGCTTACTGGATCCGGCGTGTCGCTCTGCTAGTTCGCTCTGGTAGGTCGGCTATGGCTGAAGATTGCTGCTGCTGCTAGCTCGAAGTTTAAGACAGAACTTCCAAATAATATGTATACCACCCCAGTATTTATAAGGCCTGAGCAGTCATAGAGACATTCTCTCCGTTATACAGTCACTATGAAGCCACTCGCTCGATTCATTTTCACCCGGTACGGTCATCTACAGAAACCAGCGTAGTAGCAGAACTCTCCCACAAGTAACAAGTATTACTTTTGTCTCTTACTTTAATATTTGTGCTCTATATATGCATTTCTTCATTATACGCACAATACATATTCAACATTACACAGGATATGCGCAAATCAATAACAATACAAGTGCCATTATTAATATTATTATTATAGATTTATTAAATACGTATGTTGCGTTTTGTAAACAACGGAATTAATAGCTATACCTATATCCCTTCAATCATTACTGTATCTCTCTTATTGACGCAGTATGTGAGAGTCTACTGATGCTTTACTTGTCATTAAATTTTTATCTTAAATTGGTTTTCTATTTTAGTAGCGACCTGTTATAAATATTAATTTAAGGTAATAATGATTTTCAATGATATTCAAAGTAACGCTACGTTACACAGCATTCCAATTCTTTGCGGTCTTTCAAGCAACGTTGTGGCATTATTCCTTCTGTCATAATGCCTGAGCCGCCTGACTTGTGCTACTACAACCTTGTCTATAACTTCCTTATATGTTGTATTAGTTAAGTCTACTGTCGATCGTGACTCCATGGTACATAGAGACACACTTCTTTTGTTGTTGTCCTGCCATAATTGATATTTGTGCTTAGAGAAAGTCTGAAAACTTATTGTGATATGCGTTTCGCATACGACTTTGTTATTCTGCTTTCTACGTCAGCGCTTGCCCCACCTGGTACGGTGACGCATGTTAATGTGTCTACGTATGTGTTTGATGGTGGTCGTACACTGGGTCGTTGAGTGGATTCAGATGGTGATCGTACCATAGATGCATTTTTTGTCTGGTGTGTTGTTGCTGTGTTTCCGTCTGTTGCATAGATCAAGATAATTCCAGCCCGTTCTCGTGTACCCATCGATTGATTTTTTAGCGCAGCTTTTGTGTTTATATTAATTTCTTCAGCTGTCGTGGCGATAACTATCAATAAAGTGTCATCAGCGTACCCCACAAACCTAACACCCAACGGCATATTTAGTTCTAATATCCCATTGTACATTAGGTTCCAGACTGATGGAGCTAGTACCGAATCCTTTGGTACTCCATTGCTTATTGCTATCTTGACTGTACCTTCGTGTATTTCATACATTATTGAAAGCCCGCTTAGAAATCCTGTTATTTTCTATACTTTTTGCAGGTTTGTCGGAAAGTTCATTACTTCCAGTGCCTCCAGGGCTAGCTTAGAAGGCATTTTTTAGTGTAAATTTGTCTATAACACACCTATTTGTAGTACACTTCGTTCCAGCCGTTGCTTTTCACGCTAGCTTGTCTACCTACTTGAAAGCATCAATCGTAGACTTGCCCTTACGGAAACCAAATTGGCGTTCGCTGAGCAATTTTTGCTTGTTGGTGTGTGTTTCTAGTCTGTTCATTATCACGCTCTCAAATAGATTCCCTACTGTACTGGGAGGGCATAGCGGTCTGTACGTTGTCGGGTCCTTCATTTCGATTGTCTTTCTTGATTAGTACAAGCTTCCTTTGCTTCCAGCTAGGTGGCAATTTTGCTACCAGCACAATTTCATTGAATGCCCCATTAACATTTCCGGTTTTTTCGTTGCTAATAATTTCGGTTATTATGCCAGGTATATTGTTTAGGCCCGGTGCTTTGCCACTTACCATAGCTTTTTCTGCTATTGTAATTACTGTCACTTCAATTAGTGGTACTGTTTCTACGTGTAGGACGTCCTCCGCTTTTGGTATATTAGGCCTGTGTTGTGCGAACAGGGGACCAACTATCAGTTCCATTTCCTTCCACGTCTTGTTCGCTGCTAGTCCCTGTACCAGTTTTTCCCTGACTATTCTTTGAAATTTCCTCCTTGGTAGGATGCAGTCTTTTCTAGCGCTAGCTTCCTTTTGGGCATTGATTTATTGCATACTTTGTTTATTGCATCTAGTTGTCATTTATGTTACCTTGTCTTTTCGCCCTCATGATGTCTTTTGTACGTGCATCAATTACATCGAGGATCGTTTTTTATATACTTTTCCTTATACCACCCTCCACAATGTGTGCTTGTTTGGTTGTTGTCTTTCTCCTCATCTACGCTATAAGTTATAAGCTTAAGCTCCAGGACTTTCCATCCTTAGATATTTTGCGCCATATTTTCCAGAACAAGCGCAACATCTATATAAGAATTGTGTGAACTTCTTTGGAAGGTTGGCGTATTCCCTGCATTAATTATTACCCGGTTATTTGAGTTAATCGCTTCCTCAAGTATGAATCTTAGCCTACATGATATATTAGCTCCCCAACTTTTGATTTTGCATTGAGATCACCAGTGACCACCAGTCTCCATTTCGTTGTTCTTATGCATAGCTCTAACTTGTGCACATACTCTGAATACTCATCTATATTAATATTTGGTGATAAGTATGAGCTGATACATGGGACCTTTCATTCTTTGTAGTTTGTTCAAAGAATGACATACATATCCGTCTGGAATTTTGCCTTCGTAAACCTCGATCTTACAACAATATCCAGTGCGCCCACAAGCCATAATACATTATTTCAATCCAAATCTCACAAATTTCCCCCAAATATATTGCTTTATAAAGTGGTGCCCGTAATAACGTACCATTTGCTCATCGATTAATATTTGTCGGAAAATATTCCAAATTTCATCTTGATTGAGGGCCAAATTTTGAAGATACTATTTGGAGAATTTTGTGATATTTATCATTATTGTTGAAATAAATATTTCTTTTTATTTTAACATACCTATTTCCTGTCAACCACTGGCGAATAATGGGGCAATCAAAATAGTTGGAAAGCGAAGGTGTTGATAAAGGCTACACTACTATGCCAGAAACACGTGTTCACGCTGCCTCAATTTTTAAAACTAATTCTTATAATTTCCTTATCATTTACAATTTGCGAAATTAGCACCTATCTAATCATAATTTTCTTCTTCAACATTTTGTGTGCTGGACTACTGCTGGAGTTCCAGTTGACCAGTTACATCGTGATATATACCCAAATAATCTTCATTTAATTTTCTTCGTCTGTAAGCTTTTTAACATAATTTGATAGCAATTGCATAACATTAATAGTACCATCTGATAAAAATTCTTCACCGGACATCAGTTTTCAGTCTCTCCTATTAGCTCTTCTAATGTTAAAAAATTTTTCCCACTCATTTTGAAATAAATCTATTAAATTTTTTTGTCAAAACAGTTCCCAAAGGAAGCACGTTTCCTAATGGGAATAATTTATTTTTACTGTGCTATAAATTTCAAAATGAAATATGTTATTTCATATGATCTCTAACACATACTAAATAATAAATAAAATATGTAGCACAAAGTGCTGGTTGATTATAATTTTTCGTTCATGTTGGAGACTCTTATCTTAATATTAAAAGGGTAGTGGAGTTCACACACATGCGAAATGAACAAAAGGTGTAATATGTCTAATTATAATTTTATTAAGTAAACTATATTGCACGCAGAGTTAAGATAATGTAAAATTTCAAGAGTAAAAAAATGAATGTATTTAAATTTAATTATTCTTCTTCAGTAATTAATGCTCCACCATAAAATCTCCAATTCGGCATGTGACTGATTACCTATGGGTTACAGATGTTCTGGCTTCCAATCTCGTTGATTGGTAAATCGTGGTGTGAATCGCAGATTTGAATCTGAATCAGATAGGAAGGATTTTATAGCGAATGAAATAAGTGCACGAAGAATTGTTCAAATATCAAGAACATCACAAAAGGAAATAAATACGAAATAATAATGCACATACAAGATTTAAGTACCCAAATATGGTCTTTGGTAGAGTGGGTCGCAGATGGCCTTCGTAGTCGGTCTCCATGATTCTCGTTGAGAATGTTATGCATCTTTTTTCTTTAGACAGCGCGCTCTATGGTGGGTGGGTAGCGTGTTCTATGCTGGGTAAGTACGCTGGGTAGGTAGTACACTACTTAAAGGTTGATGCAACAAAGAATTTCAGTAGTTAAAAATAACCCCAAGTATTTGTGTTGTATTTTGCCTACGTTAAATTGTGATAGTACGCTACATAGTACGCTGATAGTACGCTGATAGTACGCTGATAGTACGCTGTTTTTTGTATTATTTTTGGTTTTTATTTCACCCACGTATAAACATCAGCTACAGCTGTCAAATATATACAAAAACCAAATTAAGTTAATATACAATTACACTAACGCCAAGTTTGCGGTCAATTAAAAAAAATTACAAAATTATTCAATTTTTCTCTTGTTGCCATTTGGGAACGCTTAGTCGATATGATTCTTCACAGTTTTGTAGATTCTTCACATGAAAAATTAAACATTTAGAAAAGCTTTCAAAATAATGTATCCTAAATGTTCTGATAATATTTTTCCGCAAATAAAGTATGTTAACCCATAACTACTGACATGGAGTCCTAGAGACTCTTACGCTTATTTTAAGTTCCATATTCTTCTTAATATACATACTAGTATCCTTTTCCACTCAGTATCTTTAAGTTAGAAGTACACCTTTTCGATGCGAGCATGGCAGTTGGCTTCAAGTTTTCGTAGTGAATATATATCAGTTTGAAAATTTTAGAGACTTTAATAGACTCCATGTCAATAATAAAGTAAATGTCTGTTAGCAATTATTTTTAAAGCTATTTCTGATTATTTTTTTTTTATTTAGTCTTATACACAATGAATGATTTACCTGGACTATCAAAAGCTGTTTGTTTCAACAGTTGTCAGGACTATAAAAAGTTGTTTGCAGATCCTGATGACGAAAAAATGCTATTAGAATGGTTTGAAGGTGAAGAAAGTGATAAGGATAATAAAAAGGTTGACTCAAACTTTACATTACGTAGCGACCATTTCTTTGAATCAAAATTATCAGAAACGGAAGATTCAGAGCTGGAAGAACAAAACATGGACGAAAATGAACAAATGGAAACAAATAAAGATGTCCGAGGATCAAACAAAGCTAATATGAAATAATAGATTCAAGTGGTTTCAGCAAGAAACAACACGAAACGTAGGAACTCCGGCTCACAATTTAGTTCTTCGTTTGCCGGGTATAAGGCTGCCAGCAAAAATTGAACAATGTGATATTCTTGAAAAAAATAGAATCTTCTATTTAACGATGACGTGATAAATCTTATTAGAAAATGGATAAACGTAAAACGTCAGAATGGCGATTTGCCGTACTGTCAGAGAGTCTACGATTTGACAACCCTAAAGACAGAATTGTGAGAGCATTCAGGTGCTAGATTCAGGTGCTACAATTAATGCGTGATTTTCTGCTTTTTTCAGAAATTATCAAATGATGTACACTGTCGGTCAAAATACAACTATAGATGAAATGGTTATAGGATTTCGTGGGCGGTGCTGGTTTAAAATGTATATTCCCCAAAAACCGGTGAATTAATTACCGACACACGTAGTGAGTTTGCGCTTTATGCTTATATATATACCGGAAAACACTCTACGGGATTAACAAATGAAGAAAAACCATTTCTGACACCTACGGAAACTGTGTTGTAGCTATACAAGCCTATGGAATCCCAAATCGCTATGGAATTTACTATGACAATTAGTTTAGTGTCATAGAATTAGTACAGGAACTGAAAAAGAGAGAAAACTTGCTTATGTAGGTACTTTGAAAAAACAAGAGAGAAATAGCATCGACCTTTTTTCCTAATAATTCACGAGAGGTTCAGTCATCGTTAAACAGTTTTACAAAGGATATTAATTTGCTGTTCTACGTACCTAAAAACTGCAAGGCGTTATTCTGTTATCCTCAATGCATCCGTAAATATTTTTTACGTTTTATACTAAAATATAAAAAGTAAGCTAGAAAAGCTAAATAGATTCATACTCTGTACATAAAAGACAAATCTCAGGTTTGGCGAAAAACCAGAAATCAGTAATTTTACAACTCCAGAAAAGGTGTAGTAGATTCATGAAGAAAATTGGACGTTTAGATTTTATGAAAAAACATTCGAGTTGTTTAGTTACTCCTCATATGGAACGAAGATATATTAAACACAGGAATTCAAATAATATTAGGAGAGGACTAATGACAATTCTAAATATCTCAGAAGATAATTCTCAAAAGGAAGTTGGGTTGGAAAAAAGAAAGTATTGTTATTTGTGTCCGTCAAGAATACATAAAAAGACTAATTTTCTGTGTTCAGAATGCAAACAACCAATTTGTTTGGAATGTGCGAAAAAAAGTATGTGCACAATGTGTGTTAAAAATAAGTACTAGAGCCTTTGTAGTTTTCAATTTTGTTGTAATATAGTACATGTGTTATACATTTTTATGTAAGTTGCAATTTCATTTCTATTTATATAGCAATATTTTTTAATTTTTCAAGAGAATCAAGTAGTAAAGCAATTACCATTGGTTTGTATTATTAATTTGACGTAATGCTAAGGTACATAGAT
>WYDF02027293.1:0-12941 GCA_009867245.2 Adranes taylori
TACATTACATTTATATAGACGAGTTGGTAATTGATGAGTTTTTATTGTCGATATAGATCTATTCAACTATAGATCTAGTAGATGATAACCCGTCGTAAAACGACTATCCATTACCAGGTCCTATTTTATTTATCCTAATGAGTTGGGTTATTTGACCCTTACCGGCGTTTTTTGTAACCCAAAAGACTTGTGTTATTTGCCCTCTACCCTACCATCATTTTTCCATAACCCAAAGAAGTTGGGGTATTTGACTACCTTTTTTAACCCATGGGAGTTGGGTTATTTGACCCCTACTTATATATAGTATACTTGAATTCTTTTATTAATAGTAAGAAACTATATGCGTCTATTTTGAAATGTATGGGTTTTTTGGATATTATTGGTTCACACAGAGTAAAGTAGAAAATTAAGTTAAAAAAATAATGAAATAATAAAAATTAAACTATAAAAAAATTTTAATGCACGCCACTGTTAGTATTGAATGTAAACTAAACGTGACAACAAACTTATAATATAATAAGTATCAAAAGCGTTCCAGATGGACAGACGGACAAAGCTAGACGTTTATATATAAGAATATTTTTATTGTCGATAATGAAATATTTAACTATTCAACATTTATTTACGATTCGAACATAATTATGTTCTTCGTCAGAATATAAATATATTTGTTTTAAAAATGTAAAAATCTTAATCAAATACTTTTTAAAATAAAATTTTAATTATTAAAATGATTATGTTATAATATAACATCAATTGGAAGTTTTTTAAATATTATTTTATGCAGTGTATGGGTTTTTAATATTTTGGTAATTTCGTACATTTTATAATGTGCTTATAATTTTTTGATATTATTTAATTTTAATATATTGTTACAAATTTTTGATAAATTTTGGTTGTCTCTTTCATTGGTTATGCTGTTTGTGTCAATAAAGCAATAAAATACACATCCAAAATTTATAACAATATATTAAAATAAAATGGTCGGACATTTTTTTAAACATAATAAAATGAACGAAATTAGCAAAATATTAAATACACAGAAACTATATAAAATATACTTTAATAAGGTAAATTTGAATAAAGGTACAACAAAAAATAATTAGAAAGGTATTATTGTTGATTAAAAAATAATTCGTGTCAAATTGTTGTTATAACTTTGTCATTTTAATATTTCAAATGTTATTTTAAAAAGTATTTTATTAAGTTTTTTACATTTTTAGAACAAATATTTTTATATACTGTTAAAAATTTTATTTCAACTCACACCACACAAATTAAAGATTTATATCAAAGAAATATTCATAAATTATATGGTAAAGAATCAATATTATATTTATATACGTTAGGATAGTTTTTCCATTTTTCCTGCAAAATGTAATATTTATCTGTTATTATCTGTCGTTTCAAACTGGATGAACCGAGTAATTTCTTTTTTGTTTAGATAGACTTATAGATAGATAGATTTATTTGCAGTTGTACATAAAAATATATGTTTAGATTGTCATTTAAAAAAAAATCTTGATAGTCGAAAATGTTATTTTCTAAATATCTAGAAAAGAAAATAATACAGTAGTAGCTTGAAATTTTTGAAAATAAATACACTTTAAAAATTTGTTAATTGGTAATTTGATAACACTATAAAACACTACACTTTATAAATCACATGAAATATTTCATACTTTACAAAATTTCACGCTTCACAATATACAGTTTACATATTACTTTAATACATAATCTACACCATAGACACACAAATACATACAAACACAAAAAATACATTGTACTTTAAGTTTTAATATTTATTAAAGTCAATATTGAAAAATCACACGCATCATACATTTCCTCCTCAATTAATATTTTTGTTATAGCTTTATTAAATTTTGGCTTATGATAATGTCAGAGGACCCGAAAAAATAATATGCCTGCTTCGATTTTAATCCGATTATAAGGGATAAAGGATTTTATATGGATAAAGTCTAGACTACAAAACCTCTATAATTAAATGATTCTTTAAATAACTTTCGAAGTAACTCGTAATCGGAAACAAAACGGTTATACTTTAAAGACACCTGTGGCGTAAAGATAATAATAAAGATAAGGAGCAAACTTGAATATGACACCACACCCCAATGTGATTTTACTAATAGTATGGACTATACCTGACATGTACTTAAAAAAAAATTAAAAAGAATAATTAACATTTTAAACATCTATCAAGATGGTAGGATTACGGAGTGCTATCAAGGTATTGCCTTGCAAGGTCTTAAGACATTCTTAGTTGCCATATTATTTATTAAAATATTTAATAAATGATATGGAAAATTATATACAACTATTTAATTAATCTGGGTATAGATCTATTTAATTAAACTGTGTATAGATCGCTGCGTACGAAAGCTTGCAATATACATTAGTTACTCGGCTATTTGTTTGGTCAACTGGACTTGCTCGAAGTGCATATTTAAAAATGTTTTATTGATACTTAAATTGCAGTTAAGAATCGGGTTGACAAGTGGGTCCTCTGACATTGCCAACATTTTTTGAAGCAGTTCTTTTAGCTTCGTAGGTAGAACATTATGCATTTTGATCCCCCGATACATGTGTGATTTCAAAGTTCTTGTAACTCGACAATCTGGAAGTTTAATACTGTTACGTATTCTCGTTCCATATCGATGAATGTTATTCTGATGTATAAGGTCTCCCTTTTTGTTTTTGTTATAAATATATAATAAACATTCTTTTACATATGTACCTACTAAAGTCAAAATACCTAATTCTCTAAAGCTATTCCTACATGAATGCCTTGCTATGAAGTCCTTTAGTACACGAATCGTTTTCTTCTGCAATATAAAAGCCTATTGGTCATTGAATTACCCCATAGTAAAGTCGCATAGCTTAGAAAAGTATGTACTTGTGCAAAATAGACCATTCTATTTATGCTTTATCTTCCACATGTTACCTCCATTTCAACATGATTCTTTACTTTTCTCATTAGGTAAATGCCTTTGCACACTTGATTACATCTGTTATCTATTTTCTCCGTATAACTTAGTTTATGATCTAAGAACATCCCTAAAAATGTTATGCTCTTTCCTCATAATGCCCCCTTTAATGAGAATACCATATTGTCTATTTTCTCCGTATTTAGTTTTAGACCACTTGCGTTAAACCAATCCTCATCTTCATTTAGAACCTCCGCCATTTATATAGTCTCCCAATTGTCACATATAAGATTCGTATCATCAGCGTACAGGTAAGTATCAGCAAAATTTATGTTATTTTTCAGGTCATTTATATATAATACGAAAAGAAGTGGACCCAATATAGAACCCTGGGGACTCCTGGGGACTCCACATCTTAATGTGTAGATCTCAGAGAGTCTGTTTTCAACTCCTACAACCTGTTTTCTATTTTGGAGGTAGGATTCGATTAGTTTGAATGGTGCACCTCTTATACCATAATGTTCTAATCTGGTAATTAGAATAGAGTGGGACACAGAATCAAAGGCCTTAGTAAGATCTAAAAAAAGTGCTCCCATATCCTTTCCATTTTCAAATGCTTCATATATGTTATTCACTACACTAGTTACGGCAGAGATAGTAGATTTACCAGGAATGTAACCATACTGTGCCGAGCATATTGGGCTTTCAACAAAGCCCATTACTCTAGTTTTAATTGCAACTTCAAATATTTTAGAGAAAACAGGAGTAATAGAGATTGGCCTATAATTTCGAGGTAAGTCCCTATTTCCCTTCTTAAAGATTGGCACAACCTTCTATATTTTTAATTCCTCGGGATATAGTCCTTCTATAAAACGTTTATTTATTATAATTGCCATTGGTTTATAGGTAGACTTAGCTACAAATTTTATCACCTTTACATTGAATTCATAAAGTTCCCTCACATCAAAATTTCTCAATGATGAAATAATTTCCTGCACTTCAGTTTCTGTCACAGGTGCTATAAAGATGGATCTTGTATTTCTTGGTACCTTACTTAAAAAAGTTCTAAGTCATTGTTATTGTCTATATCTATATCATTCTAAGTCATTGCCTATATCATTGTTATAGATATTATTAATATTTTGTGGTACAGCACTGGTAAAATATATTTGAAAAATATTGGGTGATATATCGTTGTGAATATGTGATCTGTCTCCATTACTTATAGATTTGACGATATTCCAGATTTCTTTTCCCTTGTTTTTAGATGTTGAAATGACATTACAATAATAATTTTTTTTGAAATGGTAACTTCTACCCTACATATTTTTTTCATCGACTTTATTTCTTCTTTTGTATTATAACTTTTTGTAAACGATTATATTATTTCTAATTTATTGATGTGATCCTTCAGTTGTGTTAAGCTTACCGTATACCATTTATTTTGTTGTCCATAATTGTTAGTCCATTTACTTATTTCAAACACATTATTGAACAACTCCAAAATAGTATTGAAAACCGTCGCTAACGCTATTTGTGACATATCGTATCTGTATACCAACTCCCAATCAAGACTTTCTATTTTCTTATTGAACCATATTAAACCGGATTTATCAATTATTCTGCTAACTTGTGTCGTCGTATTGAATTTTTGTGCTTTAATATTAGTTTCTAAGTTCAAGTAACAATGATCTGATACATGTGGTTCAAAGACGATTGTGTTCTTGTTAAAATTATCGTTAACAAAAATATTATCTATGCAGGTGACTCAAGAGCAAGAAGGCCAATATTTAGTATTTATTATTTTCGATTCCGAAATTCAAGAGCGCACACAACTGCTAAGCTCATTGAAGTATGTTTTTATAATAACTTGAAAATCATAAGAAAGTCGCCGCGACATCTATTCGTTGGAGACAGCGATGAAACAGTTGCGTGAGAAAAAGTCAATTGTGGGCGCCTAGCCTTAGCCCAACATAACGAGCGCGATTAAATTCATTTTCACGTATTATAAATATTAAAAACAATAAACCCCCATGTAAGCAAGCATATGCATAAACAAAAGAAAATTAAGGCATGCCTGTTACGAAATATCTCGTTTTGTATTGCATTCTTCTTTCTATACTATTATTTATGCATATCTACACAATGGGCTGGATTAGAAAGATTAGCCCGATTACAAAAATTATATAAATGAGTTTCATATATGAATGAAAAATTATAATCCATCAGACAAAAAATTATTATAATTGTTTTAAAATAAATAGATACTAGAAAATCCAAAAACTAATTCAAAACCAACTTAATATTAATATGTAGCCCCAAAAATTTTACAAATTCTACAGATCTGGCAGTTTCAAAAAGATTTAAGGAGAAAATCATCTCCTTTGTTTTAAACATGAAAAAATAATTTATTTATTAACTCAGCAAATATGTCAGCTGTGACAATAAAAGTTAAATTATCAGCATAGACAATTTGCCTAAAATTGTCTAATTAATAAGATAATTTATGAATTGCAGAAATAGTACGGGTCATAGTATAAACCCTATGGTACTTCAATTCTTATTTCTAACTAATAGATATTTTTGTTTCGTTTATATCATCTGATAGCATTCTCTTAGTTGAATATGATTTAATCATTTAATTAGATTTTATCAAAGTGACAGTTTCAATTTTTATAGTAAGAGTTCAAGCGGTACACTCAAATGCTTTTGTTCATCATAAAATACCACTTGCGGATATTAGGTCTCCCAAATTACCTTTAAAAAATGGGCCATTTAAAGTATTGTAGTATTAATAATATTGTACCAAAAGTAATTTTAACATCTTTATAAAATATTTCCCTCGGAAATGTCTCAAATTTATTAAGAATTATTTCCAAACTTATTTGTGTGATAGTTGTTAAATATGTATCATAATTACTCTAATAAATTATTTTTTTAGTAAACAAATTGCATTTGTAGAAATTTACTTCTTCGTCTTCTTATATTTCATTATCGTCGGCGTTCTTTCGCCTTGGCCTGGCCGTGGCCTATAACCGATGCAGTTTGTAGAAATTTAGCATCATGTAGAATATATGTAAAATTAGGTTATTTCTCCAATCTGCAACAGTAATGTGTTTAATTTAATGACGCTATCTAATAGCAAATCGTGCATGGGATTTGAAAACGTGCAGATGGTTTCATAATGCGCTCCCGAGTGCTAGTAATAATCTACGAACAGAAAATTATAGTATAGCAGATTTTCATTCATATGTACATCCTTCTATCTTACCCACCTGGTGAGTAGATATATGCACGTCGTATCAGTAATGTAAGGCAGTTAAAGCCTAGAGTAGGAATATTAAATATTACAGGATATTTATGGGAGTTTCGAGAACATCAGATTAAATCAATTATATAAAGGTAATAAAGGTGTATGAAATTATTAAACATATTCGAGGACGTGTATTAATATATATATATATATATATATATATATATATATTATAGAAATGAGTTAATTAATAATGTTGACTGAACAGATTTAAATTTATAAAGAACCTATAAATCACAATATATAAAATTCTATATGGGCCTTCATAATTCTACTTATTGAAGCCATTAATATTTACATGTCATACGAAGTAATAATAATTTGCCCAAAACATAAAATTAAATAAATTACTAGCTACAAAGAAAGTAATATAGGGTCAGGATAACAGAATTACATAGCGGAGGTAAGAATGCAAATTTAAATTTTGTTACAATAGACATAACAAAATCTCATTAATGGAATGTTGAGTACAGCTATCAACAATGCACTTAATTTTTTAAAGCTACAAAAAGTCACGATTTTAGAATAGAAGACACGGTTTTCAAATAAACTGAAATTGTGTTGAGGCAACAAGAACAACTTTTTGTGCTTATAAAGCTGCGTTCAGACCCCAGCGTAATACCGCGCAAAACGTTTACGAACTTTGCAAATTTCAGCAATTTCAGCAAATATTTCGAATATCTTGAAGATGAGAAAAATGTAAGGCCTTTTTGTATCACTATTTTCTTGAAATTGCTATTTCTTTTTCTAGATTATTCCAGAGTTGCTTAAGTGAAAAAAAATTTCCGGCCATGTCTAAATTTCCTCTCCATTTGTAACCAAAAAATTCGGAACATATTTCATAAGCTTTATTTTCTAGGTTCCTTCCAAACTTCATTTGAATGTGAAAGATTTCTTATTGACTTCTAACTTTTGGACTTAAATTTGAAACTAAAAGAAACATTACCTCAGACTGTGAATTGTTAAACTTTCAAGTTCTTTCTGATAAGTATTTCTTTCTTCTAGAGATGCACTACTACTGGGTTCATTTGAAACTTTTAATTCTCCTGCAATAATTTTCGTTGCATTTGAAAATCCTTAACTTTTATCTGTACTAAACATTTCGAGCCGCCCCAAATTTCTTTGCCTTGAAGAGATTCTATCTTTCGTGGTGCGAAATCCATTTCTTGCCCATTTAACGTCAACAAACTTGGGTTAGGAAACGAATACTGGGCCCGTAACCTGTTAAAATTTTTGGTACTTAATTTTAACAGTTAATAACCCTGTTAAATGTTAACTTGTTCGTTATAATGTACTCTGAATTTAAAATAAAGAATCATTTCTATATATTTACTATATTTACTTTATTTTATAAAGAAAAACATGTGTTATGAAAAGAAATCAATAGAACCGCTAGTATTAAATACATATTATGTCAACTTAACTAAACACTCTCAGAGTTGCGCTATAATATAAAAAAAATTACCAATATATGTTTTGACAATGGATTGGGTTTTGTTTGAATTATATTTCTGGGGCCTATTTTTTATGAAATTATTATAAAAAAGATTGTACCAATACAATACTCAAGAAGAATTAGATATTTAAAAGTCATATAAATTATCAATCATTCTCACACACAACATAAGAATTCTTAAAGTTATATATGTTTGTTTTTTTTTTGATATGCTATCTATAATATTTTTATGAAATACGTTCTTTCTTACAAAGGAATATAAGTTATCTTTTGACATTTTAGTTTTCAGCTTTAATGTTAGAACATTTTATAGCTTACGTTAAATTTATAAGGCATTTTTTATTTATTGTGTAGCTTTCATGCAGAAACTTATCCACTTATACCTTCATGTAAAAAGTTAGAAAGAATACTGTTAGAGGAAGACATTTTATTTTTGCTATATATCTATAACTCTATATAGATAGTCTATAACTTATTGGAAGTTATTTTCTGGCACACAACTTGTTGTAATAGAGTTTGGATGCGGAATGCGTGGGGAATTCATTCTAGTACGTCTCTTATTTTCACATCACTGCAATTCTTTTATATGTAAATCTAAGAGAGTCTCATTAGGAACAATTTGCCATAAAAAATTTGAAAGTAAATGTTTTTTTGGTCAAAAATTTATAAGAATGGCGTTTGTTTCAATATCTTTGACGATGTAAGTTCAAAGAATATTCCTAAACTACTGGGCCAATCAGAATGATATTTGGTAGGCAGGTGTATACGATTTATGCGCCCAGATATTTTTTTCATTTATTTTTCTAAATCCGGACATCTTAGAAATCTGGGCGATTAAATCCTATATCCATAACACATATTGGCATAACTCTCAACAACTTTAAGTCATTTACAATTTTGATGACTCTCCTACCTGTAATATTTATTATGATTTTGTTTGTAGTTCTAGATTTTTTGTTCTGAGTATAATATCACTTGCGAAACGAGGATGAATCAGCAATTTTCAATTTATGTTGGTTCCCAACTTGCTTCAATTCACTTTTTTTTAAATACCGTCCAAAGGGGAAGTGAACAATTTTGGTGAGATGAAATACAATCTCACCAAAATTGTTAAATTTCTCTTCCCATCTTGAACTTGTCGGTTTTTTCATTAGTTATTAGATTTATGACGTAGCATTAGTGTTCAGTCTGCATTCAAAGCAAGGTTAGTTGCGTTTAGTCTGCGTCAATCATAAAATATTGCTATCGAGAATGCTGAAGAGATACTTATGTAGGAATTTGCATGTTTCATAATATTCATTCTTCTTACACAGTTAATGTTTTGTTAAAACATAAATTAACACATAGTATCTTTAACATAGTTTTTATATTTGGCAAAAATTAATTGGTTGAATTACTTACCGATTTTAATGACAGGTGGCAATCCTAGAATGGCGACCGCAAATAGGACAAATATGAGACCAATAGTGGTCGCCAAATGTCGCATGGCTCATTGTGACGCCACTGGCATCTCACATTTTATTTTCACCAGTATGAGGAATGAAGCCAATATTAACTCTATATTAACAAAATAATTAAATAAATAAGAAATATCTCTAATAATAATGAATAACTTTTTTTTTCACTTTATGTACTTTACAGAAACTTTCATCAGAAAGTACAACAAACCAGCACCAACATCAGTGATACATAGACTTTAGACCAAATTTGGAATAAACTTAATTTTTTTAAACTCAAAAATAAAATATAAATAATATTCTAAATCACAAATTTACCCCTAGGCGGTCAAAGGGCGGAAAGATCTCATTCATCTCACCCCATATAGACAAGTCTCCCATTCACCTCATTTCACTCCCCTATGATAATACGTATTTTATTTCCTCTCCGCCGTCTTCATGTTGATTTATTATTCCCGCATTTTCCCAACCGCCTTACTGTCCGGTTCTAAAACTATATAGACAATTCATATAATTATTATATTGATCTTTTTACATAACGATCAGAAAAATATTTTGAAGGAAATATCTTTGAAAACAGACGGCATTTATTTCCACTGATATTACACATCCGAAACTTTTTTCATAACTACTGTTAATATAGACTTACCGGTGTCTTCATGAACATGCCTTTACAATATCAGAAATAATGCGATATTATCTGATTTGGCGAAAACAAGTTTTTGTTTTTGCTTCCCGAAAATATAAGATCGTGTATTTTGTCGTTTACTTGTTTCGATCTATTCGGATAGAAGTATAATAATATCGTTAACAATTCCACCCACTTGATTTTGACACATTAGATGAGATGTTTGAGTTTTTCCTATTCTAATAAATGGTATTTCTGTTGACCCTGTTATTGCATCTTCTTTTAACGTAATTTAAAAAGAAAATGAGAAAAGTTTGGTTTTGAAATTTCATATCCTTTTGGATCTGTCTTGTTCTTCGACTTTAATTTTCAAAACTTGTCTTTCTCTTGTTTCATATTTTTAAGTCGGAAATCAATTATTTTTTGCATTGGGCGCAAATTGAAACGTTTTTTGCAATAAGTTTATATTTGTACAATGTACACATATTTGATGTATACATAATGCAAGAAATCAGTATTATTCGCCCATTTTTCTAACCATATATAATTATAATAAAATAAATGAGCTTTCGTTGGCATAAATATTGTCATAAATGCAAAATAATATAATATATAATTCAAAATAAAATATATAATTAATAACATAATTCTTCTAAACCTAAAATTAATTCTTCTAAACTATATATTTGTTCTAAGCTTTAACTTTGGATAAGAAAAGGCCATTTTTCATTCTCTTTCCTCTGTCCCCCATCCTATACTACCCATTCCCTCTGCCTACACCCCTAAAAACTCCATTGTATTTCAGTCCCTCCATTCTAATTTCATCAAAATTTTTCCTTTTAAATTTCATTCTCACTTTCGCTTATTTATTTCCTTCATTAGTCTTGTCATAATCTCTATACCCTTACTCTCCCTATCCAGACATATCCTCCAATTCTCCTCTAACTCCTTTTCACTTTCATCCCATCATCCCAACACCTCACACTGTTTTATCCAATGGTTCCACCTTTCTTCCTACTTTCCACATAATCTACACATTCTTTCTTCTCATTCATCCAATATTTATTTTTACCCTTTTCATTCCAACATGATTTCAACATCTTGAAATCATTCTTTTCTTTCCCATGCTTAAATCAAATTTAATATTAATTCAATAAAACTAAATCTCCATAAATTATTTTGACCTTATCGTTTTGGAAAAAATATAACATACTTTTATCTAATAAATGATCATAGTAAGTTTCCAAAAATACTCAACTGTTTGTATATAAGAACAAAAGAACGCAATTTTGATCGTTACGATTCGGGCCAACGACAAATCTTTAGTTCCGTTCTAGATTTTTCTAGCACAGTATTTCAAGTTGTTTACTGGCATGTCATGAACATAAAAATGCATTGCCTGAATTTAAGATTCCTACTTTCTATTGCATAACGACTGTAGATTTATGTGATTTTCGACATAACAAAAATATGGTTGAGTAGAAGTTTTTTTACTGATTTGGAATGTCAAATTTATTTTAGAAAAACTTTGTAATATGAAATAATAAGTATAAAAGTCAATAAATTTTAGCGCATTCTAAAAATATGTATTCATATTTTTCATTTATTATAATCAGATTCTTATCAATTTTAATGTAATTTATTTTAATACAACTGAAAATAATTTATATTAAATTATCCAAAGAAAAAGTAACCAAAAATATTTTGTCTATATATAGAAAGCACAGAATTTCAGTTTTCTCCAATGATTGGGCTTTTTCTAATTTTATAGAAACATTTTGTTAGAATGTGAAAAAGATTCAATAAAGAATCTGAAATATCTATACTTTACTTATCCGTATAAGAAAGAGACTGCCATGAAAATGACATTTCGGTTATATGAAATCAACCAAAATTTATATTCGTTTCTTCATATAATGAATCGTTTAATGTATATACTACATAAAACAAAGTTTGAACTATTTTATATTGAGCATCGTACTTATCAATAAGTATATCTCTGAACGCAATGAACCGTTTAGTGCGTTTAAAATGCCGTTATCGGTTCCATCTAAAATTCAATAAATATAAGTAAGTAGGTGCTAATTTCGAAAAATGTGGTGAAAATATTATAAGAATTAGTTGTAACAACTGAGGCAAGGTGGACACGTGTTTCTAGCATTGTATTATAGCTGTTGTCAATACCTTTTCTTATTCCAAATATAGGCGTAAAGTCCTATTGCATCGAACTACGAATCCGATACTTAACCATTAAGCTATGAATGCCCCGACAATCAATTATTAAAATTTTCCAGTTCAACGTTGATTTTATGTAAGTTTGCATATATTAAGATGTTATATTTTAATTATTTTTATGTTAATTTTTATGTCTTACTGCGTAAAAAGGTAAATACTACTTACATTCTTCAATAAATATAGATTTATGCGACAAGTCTTGGCAAAAAATTTACTAATACCAAAGCAGTATAAGTAGTTCATTTTAAATTTTATGTACAATTAAACATATACGTAATTAAATATTGTATCAGTTCCAAATTTTTTCTATTCATTTTAAAATTCAAGTAATTCTCAAACCTATAAAAAAATACTTACAAAGGACAAGTAATTAATTACTCTTTTAAGCGACAATTTGTATAACTTGCTTCCGTATGAATCAAAAAACTTTACATTTCAACAACGGAGAACAATTATTAGTATCTTCGCAATCACTCAATAAATTATACATCTCGTTCCGTTAAAAACCGGTACGGTATTTATTAGAATCGAAATAACCATCGCTTTGCATCCAACTCAGTATGCATGTCAATGCCGTACAAAAAATCCATGCAGCTTCATATTTTCAACCATTAACCATGCAGCTGCAAAGTTTTGACTACATCTCTCTCTCTTGGGCGGAGCGTATGTTGACTAATGTGTGCTGTGTGAAAATGTGGGTATCGTGCCTGCTACTGATGTATACATTGCATGCATGTATTATTAAATACTAGATGATAACCCGTCGTAAAACGACTATAAATTACCAGGTCATATTTTATTTACCCAAGTGAGTTGGGTTATTTGACCTCTACCGGCATTTTTCGTAATTCACACAGAGTAAAGTAGAAAATTAAGTTATATAATATAATCTAACATAATAAAAAAA
>WYDF02027303.1:0-26325 GCA_009867245.2 Adranes taylori
CGCAATCTGTTTCTACAATTTTCTTCCAATTAATGAAGACTACCAAACTTATTGTAGAGAAATCAGTTTTTTATGGTAACATGCATTTTAAAGCAATAAATTGTACAATAGAACACACATATGGGACTTGAAAAGCCACTGATTACTCTTGATACATATACATAGACGGTATATACGCATAATTAACAAATTGGGGATTTTAGATATCCACTAAATATACACTAAACTACTTCTCTAGTTATATCACCAATCTCAACATTAAAGAGATCACACTCGACTAAATTATTAAAATCTAAACACCTTGTCGCTATGGGAGAGTACATATGATACTTTGTCCTAACTGTCTTTAAATAAAATACAGGTTTCTGCCTGCTGTTAGTTCTAGGTACTAAAAAGTTCTACTTTGATAATAAACCTCAATCTTTTATTGTCCCATGAAAAAGTTTATAAATAAATTTTATTCCAGATATCCTAAGTCTATTTTCTAATGTTAGGAAAATGAATTCCTTTAATAGTTCAGAAGTTGGATATGCTCTCACATGATAACGCTTATGTTTGAAATAATATAAATACCTTAAAAACTTTTATGAACTTTCTCGATTTCGTTTATATTCTTCTCATATTTAGGATTATTAATAACAATAGAACAGCACTCTAATTTTCATCGCACAAAACTATTATATAATGCAATGACTGAATTGCAATCCTTGTAAAGATTAGCATGTCTAATTATGAAACCTAACACTTTTAAGGATTCACAGCAAGATTTTTTAATATGTTTGGCAAATATTAATTTACTATCAAGTAATATGCCCAGATCTCTAATCTCCTCTACTCTCTCTAAGGTTATATTATTAAAATTATATCTAAAATGACTAGTTTGGTATTTTCTTGAGAAGGTATTTTTTGTAGACCAGTCGTGTAAAATTGACAGATCATGCTAGAGAATTTCAGAATCATATGTTGTGTAAACTTTATTAACATTTTTTAGATCATCAGCATATAGTAAACGAGGTGACGATAGCTGTAAACTGAGATCATTAATAAAAATAGTAAATAAGAGGGACCCTAAGTTACTACCCAGAGGAACCCCACTAGTCGCGACAAATGATTTAGATTTAACAGAACTGTATTCTACATATCAATTTCTGATTCTTAGGTTTATGTGAGACAATTCAAACAAGTTTATGTGAGAAGCCTAAGCTTTCCAACTTTTGTAGTATGATTGTATTTTGAACTCGGTCAAATGCCTTTGCGAAATCAGCACATATGACATCAACCTGAGAATTACTGTTCAGTGCATCAGTCATATTCAGGTAAACGTAATCATATTCATCGCCGTAGACTTCCTTGTATAAATCCTTCCTTGGATAATTGGACCTTCCTTTGATAATTGCGAATGTCAGATGTCACCAGTTTAAATATTGGAGTTATTCGAACTGTTTTCCAGGCTTCCGGGAATACAGATTGGTTTGATATCAGATTAAATAATTTTGATAAGGGATTAGCAAGAGTGGATGTACAATAAGAAAAGCAGGAATACAATCAGGTCCACAGATCAACGTTCTCTCAAATGACTCCATTTTTTTTAATATTTCATTCTCACTTAGCTCGTTTAGCATAAACAGTTTAGAATTAATATAAGTATTTTGATTACGATTGACAAACAGTTTTAAAATAATCAGCAAAACCGTTGACAATATCTAAACTACTGAGCAGAACTTCATCTCCTGGTATGTTTTACAGAAGCTGGTATGCGAGTACATTTTTTTTAATGAATTTATAGAAGCCCAAAAGTGTTTTGGATTAATTTTAACTTCATGCTCAATCTTAGAAATATGATTTTGGTACGCTTGTTTCATTGAAACATTTAGCATTCTGCGCAGTCGGATAAGTTTATCTTCATTATCTTTATCTATATTAAAACGTGTACGTCTGTAAAGCTTATTATATTGGTTTTTGATTTTAATCATTCTCACGATGTCTTTGGTGTGCCATGGAGGGTATTTGTCACGGTTTACTCTACTCATCTTTAGTACAGTTAAGTCAAGTATTTGATAAATTGTTTTATACAATTTATCAAATGTACAGGATAAATTCACATAATTAAAATCATCTAGAAAAGCTGGTCTGTTTAGTTTAATAAGTTATATAGTCCAATGAGATTAGCTTTTCAAAAATAATAATTTCGCTCATCAGAGAATTTAAAGCTAATCTAGGTCTTAACGTGAGTCACGTTAAATCTGAGAGCAGGGTGATACAGGTCTTCAACTAACAGTAAATCAAAGCAATCTTCAATAGTAATATTCCAATTCGTGATAGCAATAATCTAAATCTAAAATCTTATTCTTAAAGTTTAATCAGTCATTGATGTGTTTACATTGTGAAAAACTAATAAAATTATTCAATAATTCAGATGTTAATAAAACTGTTCAAATATTCAAGAATAATACTTGAGTCCAGAAACTGCAACACGTGATTTCCAGAAACTGCAACAAGTTTTCAAACGTTAATGTTGGTGATGCTGGCGGCACATATATACAGCATAACAAGATTATGGTATCCTGAGTATGAAGTTTCAAGCAAATCTCGATGTTATCTTGTCTGATGTCTGTGGGGAATCAGTTCAGTTCTGAGTTGGCATTCACTCCGACAATTTATTCTCCATCTTTGGCAGCGATTCTATCACAGCGAAAAACATTGTATTTGAAAGGAAATATCTCATAGGACAGAAACCTACCTGTTGCCCAAGATTCCGTGATACAGACTGCATCATGTTCACTAGTAATAACATTATTTTAAAATTCAGTGGCCAGTTTTTGAATTATTATATCTATTACAATATATCCATGTAAGGTAAAAGCACCAATAGAGGACAGCTTAAAAGGAAATTTTGGGCTGGAGACCATAAATACTCAATTAGAACTAAAGTGAATATAGTAAAACGTAGATTTGTTATTGCTGTACTTGGTAATCGAATAAAAGATTTTTAAATAAATTTTAATAAAAACAGTACATCCATGTAAGGCATCCATTAGTGAATGTACTACCAAGATATTTTTCCAATAGTGGACCCCCCAGTAGTGACACCCTTTATGGATTTGTTACTTTGAAATGAAAAAATATTCTTACAAAATACACAAACATGTTTTATTAAAAGATATATTACAAAATCACTAAGTAGGTACTAACAACATTGATTTTTCTTTAATATTTAACGGCGTGTTAATTATATAACGAAATCTTTCTACACTCATCGCAATTTCTGGACTTGGAAGAATGCCAAGAATTTGGTTAAAACTAATAAATGACAGATCATTTTCGTCTAGAACAAATTCTTGTTTGTTGGTATCAATGTTTTTTAAAGTCATCACTTGCACCATCTCTTCAATTCCTTGTATGACACATACAAAAATAAACTCTCGTTTTTCTATTTCCACCTAAAAATTTGCCCAAAATGAAATCTCCTTGTTTTAGATTTTCTGTTCCTACAGGCTGTATATTCTTCTTTTCTTCACCTTCAAAGCTTTCCTCATCCTCAGTATGATCAAGATTGACTAAATGCTCGAGTTACTCGAAGTTGAAGAATCTCTTTTTCTTTTCTGTTTTTTTCTTTTTGAAGCAGTTTTTTGGCCTCGCGAATTTCCTTTCTTTTTTCTTTCTCTTCTTTTTTCTGTTTTGTATTTGCCTTTTTTCTAAGTATTCAAAGATCTGAGGAGAAGTTACCACAGTTGGTATCTTCTCTTTTGCCCGTCTTCTCTTCATTTCTGTACTTTGCGATGGCCAGAAGATTTCTTTTAAATGGGGTTGGTACATCTTGTTTTTCATTTGAAGTAGATGCAATAAGGACTTTCTGTCCGTTAATTCGCATTAACAGGTTCTAAATGTTGATTAGTAATATCCCTTAATGTGATTTGTTGATTTTCTACTTCTCTTGTATGTGGTGGTTCTTACGTTGTGTGAATGCTAAAATTTAAAAAGATTAACGTTAATTAACTTTCCTACAACAGAGATGCGAAACTTGTATAGTTACCTTATAAAATCAGCATTGCATGGTTTTGTTAAAACACTAAAAGTCTTTGTCACTTATTATGTTAAGTCGGCTAAAATTCCATGGTACTAATCCACACCTCTTAAATCCGTTTTGAATGTCTTCTATCATGAGCCATCCTCTACTCTTGCACTTTTTGCCTCCATACTGATTTCATTGTATGGAAAACGGCCACATTCAACATTGTATCAAGTGCGTTGCATTAGGATACAGTGTAACTAGTTCAATGCTATTTTTGGAACAAAAAGTACTAAGAGGGAGAGAAACATGGGAACTGTGCCCATTCATAAAGAAGATGACTGGAAGGGGAATATTTTGTGCCTTCACCCAAGGCAAAAAGATGTTACACATATATTCAAAAAAAAAAGTTCCTGTGTATTTCCTGTGCATTTTCAGAATAAGCAATTGCCCATTGTTCAGGCACTGATGCGGCAATGTTTTTGAGGTACTATCACGAAACGATACGCAGCGGGTACCATAAGAGGTGTTGCGGTACCCGCTGCATTAACTGTTAACAGCATAGTGACATTTTCTATTTTGTCACTTCCTGCCCAAGTGTATATGTTTTTGCTGCCCATTTGTGCCAATTTCCCAAGTTTCGGAATAAAAAGAAGCAGTTTCATCCGAATTAAAAACCCTCCTGGGGTCACTCAAAACGTTATCAAATTATGTTGATCCATATATTGTTTTACTTCTTCGAAGCATTTCTTTATGTTCTCTTCAGTCACTTGGCCCCTTCTTAATGTTAGATTTTGGCTTGTTCTTACAGCTATTGTAGAGCAAGAAACAAACTATACCATTTACAGCCAGGCTTACTATTCTTGCCAAATTTGAATTTTAGGGCGATTGGTAATTTATGAGCACTGAAAAGTAGGGTTTCCTTTGATATAGGAAAACCAGCTTTAGACATAGCAATTATCCATTGCACTAATATATTTTCCTGTTACTCAGAGACTTACTCGAGGAACTTGATGTTTTGTAGTAGCAGCTCTATATGACGCTCCACTATTGACATCTGCTAATGCTGCTTCCAAATATTTAAATATTTTCTTTTCATTCGGCATGCCTACAAAAAATTCAATTTGCAAAAATTTTGAAAATCTGCAAATAACACCATATCCTAGGGCCAAAAATGGACAGTGTTGGTACCAATAGTGAACATAGTATGTCCACTAAAGGTTCCTGTACACTACATTGTTTAAAACATACAGAAAAATGTAATATATTGAAACGCCAATAGCGTAGTTCTAATAAAACTGCGTAGTTCTGTCCACTATTGGTAACAGCGGAATTTAAGTGCTTCTGTAATGAACATACCTCATTATAGCCATTAAGAAAAGATTTTAAGGAGTTATTGTGTTCAAACTACTTATAATCATCCTTTTATGTTTGGCTAATCAAATTTATAATTAATGAATTTCAAAAATAAAGTACATATAATATATTTAGTCTGTACTTACTTCTTAATTTTTACTTAGTAAACCACTAAAAGCCAAAAACTATAAACACCTTACTTCCATGTACACAACTTTGCAAATGGCGGATAGACGCTCACGCCGCTAATGGTTCGTTTTCAAGGTAATTGTGTTGTGATGTCACATTAAGTATTTTATCCCTAACATTTCGAATTATATTGTATTTGATATTTTTAACATTACTGTCCGCTGTTGGTATTATATCCACTACAGGTGATTATACATTATATCTTTTATTGTCTGTTTCTTCCTGTTTACAGTATGTTCTTTAATCATTTTCTGCAAATTATGTGCCAGTCATTTTGTTCTCGCTTCTTTTATATCTTTTCAGCGTTATGCTTCATAAATTCAAAATTCTTATTATTAACGAAAAACTTAGAAAATAATAAGGAAATAAATAATAATAGAGAATTTGGACCAGACCGCCACCATATCCTTCATGTTATGAAATTCAGAAGTTTTAGTATTTAGTACGTGTACAGAGGGGCAAGGTTTATTTGGTGAGTCATTGCAACTACGCATAAAAAACGTGTTCCGGAACATCGGAAGTGATTAAATTTGCCTTAGACTCGTCAACAGCGGAGAATCGCCGAACGGAATAAACATGGAACTCAAATTCTCCATACTATCAATGAAAAACATGTTTCATGTAGTTACCAAATTTCATAAAATCAAATTTGATAAATTCAAAATCTAATCACTTCTCGTATCAATTCTTTACAATCAGGGACACTTAAATTGTATGTATACCTTGAAGACGTAGGCAGAATTAATACAATTCATACTTTTTATATACCTTTAGATGCAAATTACCTACATAAAAGATGCAAATAAATTTCTAAATTTCTAACTAAAATAATCATTCAAAATAAGCTCACCGTTCTGATGTCGGATCAGCACAGTTCAACGGATATTTCAACTCAATGATTTCTCCATTTTTTTCCTTCAATTGGTCCTGATTTTCCATATAATATTGGACCAATTCGGATAGTGTAGCAAATTTTTCACCACCGTACAAATCATAAAAGTCGCCGGAGTTTTGGATTTTGATGTGTGTCACTTCACCATTTCGTCTATACAGAATCAATTTAGATAAATAAATTTTAAATACAAATTACATCTGTAATGATAGAGGGAAAATGCTTTGGAGCAGAAAATTAATTGAATACATATTGAATTCAAAAGCGAATATGCATAAAATGCTTTGAGTAAACTCAAAACTAATTATTTAAAAACAAAGTGAGGCGTGAATATAAGGTCTTATCTCCACAATGCCAGAACCGTACAGACTTAAAAAGGGGAGAGTTTCAAAGGAGGATCGAGCATTTTTTCAATGCATACATTTCAAACGGGAGGTGTTTAGATACAGCATAACCTTTTTGACTTTCTTTTCCATATAAAGTGACGAGATAAAATAACTGTCTTTCACTGTTACACAGTTACTACTACTTTTTTTAGTTAATTTTCTAACTTTTCAATAATGGTGTGACTTTCAAAATTAAAAATTATTATTGCTAACAGAATTTGCAAACCACTGATACACATATTTGAATAGTTTACATAAAATTAGCTAGTCAAAATATTAAAATGTTAACAAAAAATAAAAATATTTTAACAAACATTTAAACGATTTAAACTTTGAGACACTAATTATCATTATATGGATATATATGGAAAGATAAAAAATTAAAAACGGTTTTAAATTGCAAGATATCTTAGATTCATATAACTTAAAGCAAACTATTTTTATACGCCTACTAGAATAAATAAAGAATCTAAAACAATCACAATCAACGTACTGTATATTCAAGTCCGAGATTCAAGAATTTCTGTATATTTCTGTATATTCAAGAATTTCTCCTTCTCGATGGAACCGATCTGGATGAAATTTGGTAGTCAGATGTAGACTATGAGCTCGCAGAACGCTTTGTTTCATTTTTTTATAAATCCAATACGGCGGACAGGAGCCATTTTTTTGTTCAGAAATTTTCTATTCAAACTAAGCCATTGAAATTTTGCACACTGTATAGTGCCTTGTATTATGCGTCCCATGTTGCCAAATTGTATAGGAAGAGGTTTTGCCACGTTTGAAGTTTAACAAACTTTTTGAAATATCTCAGGAACGATAAAAGATAGGACATTCGAATACACTTTATTGTATAGACTACATTAAGGCCCGTCGATTTTGTTTGAAACATTTTTTGCTTTGCTAACTTTACGGTCCATTTCCTCGAAAAGATTCGCAAGAATTATTTTTTATTTCTTGTGTCGAAAGTTCCTTTAATACATAAGCGATTAAGTGAGTTTAAAAATCTCGTCATAGCACCGGAGTAAATTGACCTTGAAAAAAGTGTACTACCCTAAATATCTGGCTTCCAATGAAAGATGGAAAAAATGAAAGTTGTGGAACTAATGTACGACCAGAGGACCTCAATTTTGCCAGTGTGATTAACTGAATATACTTGACCGATTTTGAGCAATAAAATTTGTTTTCAAAAACTTTTTAGTAACAACCTGTATATTTTCTTATATTTTGGTAGAGCTTGTGATTTGCTTTACAATGATACCACATACGTTGGATCTCACTCTAATCATTTCAAAGATATGACCCTTAATAACTTAAAATTTTTAACTTGTCGCCATGGCAACCGACATTGCATGTCATAGCGCCGAAGTTATTTGACCTTGAAAAAAGTGTACTACTCTAAATATCTCGGTTCCTATGAAAGCTGGAAAAATGAAACTTGGGGAACTTATGTAAGACTAGGGAACCTCAATTTTGCCAGTGTTATCAACTGAATATACTGGACCTATTTTGAGCAATAAAAAATTTATTCAAAAACCTTTTAGTAACACCCTGTATGTTTTCTTATATTTTTGTAGTCCTTGTGATATGCTTTACAATGATACCACATATGATGGGTCTAGCTCTTATCAATTCAAAGATATGACCCTTAATATCTCAAAATTTTACAACTTCTCGCCATGGCAACCGACATTCAACAATCATATTATATACATGTAAGACATACGTAATAGCTCATATGTGCAAAGTTACAGGAAACAATATTTTACATTGTATGAGACATATAAACTGCTTTCGCAATTGAATCAATGTTATCAGTGGGGGTACACATTATAAGTTTTGGAGGGGGACGAAATTTTATTGAGAAATTCAGTTTTAAAATTAGAAGACTCAAATTTCGCTCGCATATATAGGCCACGAAAAGCTCGTCAAATCATATTTGAAACATTTTTTTCAAAAATTACAAACTAACATATATACAGGTTGTTTTTTGATTTGTAAACTATGCGATCGATTTATTTAAGACCGGCTATTGTGCTACATTAAATATCTCGGTTCCTATGAAAGTTGAAAAATTAAAATTTGGGGAACAAGTGGACCTCAGGGACACAAGGAACCCAGGGACCTCAATTTTACGCAAAGTGGTCAGGAAGAAAAAGTTACTCAAAAGATGTAGTGGGGAAAAATGAAGTTAAAAGCGGCAGTAGACTATTGGATTGTTTCTTTAATTGTTTCGTATAACCGCATATAATTTAATAACATCTATGTAATGACGTATGCATTCAGTGGTACACATTGTATGCATTTAGTCACATACAACATTCATATAAACAGATTTCAAATTGTCTATCTGAGCAAGTCGAAGATGGTGGCCTGATGCAGAGCATGGTTTTCATTAACTGATGATGTGATGCTAGATGAAATAGAGGGTTCTGATCTGATGACGGCTTCCACCAATGCCAGAAATACGTATTAACCTTTGCCTTCCATTTTTTAAGCCAATTTGAAATCATTTAACAATACATATGTGCAGTTTTCGAAATAATTCTCTTACTTATACTTCTACTGAAAATAATACCAACTATCTTATTATGTTTTTTATAGTTTTGTTCTATTTATTTGCTTTGTGGATCGCATGATGTCAGCAGCTGTTTACCACTTTCACCTATGGTTACTGTCATTACATGCAACATGCCACGATACAAATAGTTGCTTAATTTCATCAATTACTTTATCACGCTCTTCAAGTGCTTTCTTTAGATAAGAAAAACCTCCACTTCTTTAGCATCTTGGAAGGAAACCTCCACATTGCTGCAATTATTGCAAATAGATATGTTTTCTTCCCGCAGTGTTATCTCGTTGTCATCGTCAGCCATATCGCAGGTAACTTCCGAGTTACAACAAATAGTTGACGTTCCATCGACTATTTCACCAATTTTATATTTATTCACACACGATTTATACCATAGAACACCACAATTTTTACATTTCAGGCCACTAATGGCTTTATTACGACATTTACACATATTTTTAACATACGTGTCAGATAATACATCTGTAGCCGCCCGCCATGTTCATTTGGATTTTGGAATGGGGATATTGTGCCTGGGAATGAGATATTATCTGACAAAACTCCTCTGTTGCACACGGACCCGACCAAATACAGTACAGTCTCAATTATCCGGACTCTTAAATGTTGGACCTATCCGGAAAATCGGGAAATCCGGATAATAGAGAAATACATTGTAATATGCATATCTACGTATTTATTGAATTTTAAAACATAAAATTGCACATTATGTGTAAAATAAAAATAGTTGATTACAAGAAATAAACCGAACAAAAGCAAACAATAATGAAATAAAGATTGTATATATTTTTAGGTGCTTGCTTGCATTTTGTATTTTTTCTCTCTCTACAAATCCACTTTGAAGAGAGGTCATCCGTATAAGAGAGATTTCGGATAATCGATACTCTACTGTATATTCATATGTTCATGATAAAATATTCAGAGAAATAAAGTGGTCCGATAAAGGTTTCAACATAAATGGTGAATATTTAGCCCACCTTCTATTTGCAGGGTTGACATAAAAAGAGAGAAGCAAAAACAGATGAGAGAAGCAAAAAACAGGAAGACCGGAATGGAATCGGTAAAGCCTACATACAGCAGTGAATCAAACTAGGCAGATCATATTCAAGAATATATCATGGTCGATGACTATTGTTATGAGCCTTGTTACGAATAAAAGATCAGTAAGCAAATCAATTTGTATAAGTAGTACTAGCATCTCAAACAGACTCATCATATGTTCGTGAAAGGTTAGTTACATATAGTACTACTTACCGGACTGAAAGAGTGAAATTTCCCGGATTCGTTGAACTGGGACGTGCTAAGAAACTGCAATCGACGCCCCGCTCCATTAAGAGCTTTTCAGCGTCAATTCCACTTATTGTAGGCCAAAACCACCTGCAACTAAAACAATACAAAAGCAACAATTATTATGCAGAAAACAGGATATGATCAAAGCACTAAATTGTATTTAATAAATAGCAACTATAAAATAGAGAAAGCCAAAAAATTAGACAATTGTTTTAGGAGAAACCAGATGATTAAATTATTTATTAACGCAACTATATAACACAATATGAATATTTCTTTCAAAATATTACCTTCTTGAACTCATTTTACTGATTTATCTTGTATTTTCATAAATAAAATCCAGGTGTGTTAAAAAGAAAATAATCTAGGAGGAAAGCCATCTTGAATTCAATCGGTTGATTACATACAGTGCTATCTATGAAATACTTTTGGTACTAGTGACAAGAAAGGAGTTTTCAGAATACTATTAGAACTTCAATAAACAGGAAGAATAAAATAATTAATTAAATTTTTGGATAACTTAAGATGTATCGCAAAATGTTAAACTGCTAAATATATGTACATTATGCATCACATAAATTTTTAACCCACGACAGTGTCATCTATAAATAGTTTCAGGTACTATAAAAATTAAATGGCAATTTAATTTTGTAATAATCTATTTTAATAAATAAAATCACTTAAAATTAATAACTTTGAACAGATTGATTACGTAATCGTTTTACTATTTCAACCTACATGTAAAGTATAATTACTAGATATTTACATCAATAAAGTGATATAATATAAGCTATTCGTTTCGTAAAACTTCTGATGTACCCTCAGCTAATAATTCTTTCTCTTTGAGCAATTCTCGTTTCTTGCTCTCCGGCCTTAGCACTGCAAAGTATCTAGCCCATCTTAATCCATATTCAACCACACCAACTAGGGTAACACCAATGCAGACATATACAAAACCACGGTGTAATCGATTAAACATATTGTTGCGTTTAGGAAGTTTCAACATTTTGTAATATATTTTCTCACAGTTATTAATTATTACTACTGTAATTTTATATCATTTCTAACTGAAAATATCAAACAAAACTCTTTTACGAAAAAATGTTGATAAATTTTTATTTCTTGGTTATAATCAGTCAGTTATTTAGTATGGTTCAGTCTTATCGAAAGTTAATCGAATCATAGATAAGACATTAATAAAGCGACATTGATATTTCAGTAGCCGCGTTCGGAACGGGCATGTATCTAAATTCAGTCAAAGTTTCAGCATTGGATTCTAACGTTAAATATTCGCTAGAGTGAGAATTTTTGCATTAGATGAATAATTGCTCTAATATGAAAAATTTCGCTAGATGAAAAAACTGCGTCTTTAATAAAGAAACGACATTGAAAGACTTACGCTAGATTAATTATATGTTAAGTCATTCATTGGAATTTTTTCTGAATCAGTTAATAACAATTAACTCCTAAAAGGAGTTCAATGGTTAATAATAATAATCAATTTGTTAGAAATTCACGACGTATCATAATTATGAGAGATTTTGTATTGAAACGTCTTCTTAACTCATTCTCATTTGAAGTTATTTACAAAAAAACATGTGTTAAGAAAGATTAAAGAACGCAAGCGCGTTAAGAAATCTAGCGCTCAAACAAAATTTTTAATCGTTAGAAGCAATGTCTAGCGCTAGATTCTAGCTACTATATAGCGTGATATATAGAAATCGTATGTAAGAAACTTGCGCTGAATAAAGAAACGCCTTGCTAGATTTCTGTTCCAAGCGCTAGATCCACTCCTAAATTTAGAAACACGCCCAACTAGAAAACAAAACGTGGATTCTAAGTTCGGTTATTTCTTTGAATTTCTTTTATTTAAAGGGTGCCAAGAATATATTGACGTGTCCCTAAAAATGCGCTTTTCTTTGCGAATCTCTTTACGAAAGACAAGAGATTATATCAAATCGCCCGAATTAAAGTCAAAATCTTTAAATGAATCGTTTTAGATTTGTATAGAAATTTTACAAATAAAATTAAAATTATAGTTTCTTCGGAATCAGTATATTTCATAATAAAAACATTTACACAGTTAATCCATAAGCTTTGATTTGGTTTAATAGGGGAAACAAAAGAAATATAATATGAAATAAGGGGTGCGTATGAAAGCATACAACCTGCACTAAGCTTCATGGTAAGAAGTGTAATATATTATATATTTTTTAATACTATTATTAACAATTTTATACTATTATTGCATATCATTAAGGTGAAACAAATAGGGATCTAGAGAATATATACACTCTACTCAAACCTCACACCAGGTGAAACTGGTTTGAGTAAATAATGAATTAACAATACAATAGCGTAAAAATTAGTAATCGATGCAAGTAGAAGTATGGTAAATTAGTTTAGTTTAGATTCTAATGCCATAGATTTAAATAGGTATAGGTAAAATAAGATTGAATGTATAATGTAAGTAAAATTTATGGAATTTATATTAAAAAAGACATTCGCTTCTAAAGTAGTGGATGCTTCAGTTTTTATAGTTTCTAATCAATATCTACTTTGCATAAAGCAGGCCCAATTTGCTCACACAATGTATCTGTGAGGAAGACTATGGGTTCCTTTACTTTCATTATTACAGCACTTTGAGCGATCGAAATTGTTTATTTATTCAATCTGCGTTTACTTTTAACACGCTCGGAGAGCAATCTTTTAGCTCCGAGAAAAACGACCGACCACTCTGATCGAACAGCTGATTTTATAACCTAGAATTTTTAATTTTAATACTTGCAAAATTTTTAATCAGAAATAATATTAAAATGAATGTTTTAAATGATAATTCTGCAATATGCGATACATGTCAAAAAGTAGGAACGCTGGAAGATTAAAAAAATGTCATTATAAAAAAACGACATGTTAAACACATCTTATTTTTTTGTAAATAAAAATAATTATGTTGAGGTTAAAATTAATTAAACTTGTTAACTTTCCAACGGATTGATTTACACTTCCTATACGTTTCATATATGTATTGCTACGCTAAAGAGTTGAAACAGCTGTGATTTGAGATTGTCATAAACAAATTGTAACGCCCTTTACAGGCCCTGTACAACACTGTGTAATTACTTTGTAATTTAGTAATTTGAGTGATATTTGTGGACCTTTAGAAAGAGATACAAAATATAATCGAATCGTACGATAAAGAAGAATACCACATTGTTCATGCTTGTTTGTATTTACAGCGGCGCTGTTTTCGTAACCTTAAAAGCGCACCGCGATATTGAACGACATTTTATAGCATTACAATTACAATTAAAGGTAAGTTATGATTTATATATCACCAAATATTTGTAGGTGTAATATTTGTAGGCATTTTTGTAGGTATTATATATTGAGGTTGAAATGTACATATCGCTTTACTAACTCTGAATAATTTCGCATATTGTACTTTTATGCAATAAGCCAAAATCACTGATTGTAATGTAAAAACTTCCTGTTATATAAAAACGAAGAGCTATTAAAAATTGCTGAAGTGGAGGTGTCTGATTATTTCTAAAAGTTGTTTAAAAAAATTGATACAAATATATCTCTACACATACAACATACCTATTAGAAAGAAATGTATGCTAATCCTGTATTTGATGTAATATATTTAGCACGGTTCTTTATACTTTTTCTGTTGTTGTTTTGCGTAATTCTTGCTGCCTTACGTTGAATTCTCTCTATTTCTGTATATCTTTGTTCCTATACGGGTCCCATATCTCCTGAGCATATTCTAGTATATGTCTCACTAATGTTTGATATGCTTTTTCTTTTACTTGCTTTTTGAATTTCTCAAGCACCTATTTATCATGTGCAGTTTTCTGTAGGCCTTTTTTGTTATCTCGTCGATGTGCACTCCCCAGCTTAAATCCGACCTTATTTTTATCCCTAAGTATTTTATCCCGCGTTTCCGATATTCGCTAAGTGGTTTCCTTTAATTTTAGATCTTATTCCACCAGAGTTGTTTCTTTGTTTTCCAAATATAATCAATTCATATTTATTTTCATTTAAGTCCATACCATTTCTTTCGCACCACAGCTCATTTTTTCCTAAATCTCTTTGTAATATGTCTGTGTCCTCTGGTTTCTTAATTTCTCTATAAATTAGCCCATCGTCGGGATTGTTTTTACTTTACTACTTAATCCTTTACTAACATCACTCAGAAATATGATAGACAGCATTGGACCGAGGACAATACCTTGTGGTACCCCTGATAAAACTAGTGTTTCATGAGATAATTCGCTACCTACTTGCACGATTTGTTTTCTTTCAATTAAATATTCGGCAACCCAGTACATAACTCTTCTATCGATTCCTATTAATTTTCCTATTAATTTTCGTATAAGCATCTCATGTGTAACTTTGTCGAATGCCTCTGAAAAGTCCAATGCTATCGCTCTTTCTGTCTATTACTTCCGATATATCTTTGATCATATTTACCAATTGAGTCACACACGAGTTTCCCTCTCTAAAACCGTGCTGATTTTAATCAATTACTTTATGTTTATTGCAAAATTTCGATCAATATTGAACAATAAATTTTTCGAAGATTATGCGTACCACTGAAGTAAGACTCACAGGACGATAAGTTTTTATCTCAGTTTTTATGCCGCTCTTTGGACAGGCACTCATCATCATCATCATCATCATCAATCAGCCCATATTCGTCCACTGCTTCCACATTTACCTATTCTGTGCCTCCTGTATCCAATTTGTGTGGATACATTTAATATCATCGGACCATCTAGTTGGTGGTCGTCCTCTGCTTCTGTATGCGTCCTGTCTAGGCCTCCACTCTATGATCCTTTTGGTCAATCTGTTGTCCCGCATTCTCGCAATATGTCCCGCCCAATTCCACTTTAGGATTGCTATTTTTTCTACTCAGGCAGGCACTATGGCACTATGAGTGCTAATTTCCAATTCTTTGGCAGTCTCGCATTATTTATTGTTACATTATATAAATGGACTAAATACTTTAATATTGATTTTCCCGCTATTTTTATGATCTTTATCCCAATCTTATCTGCTTCACTTGCTTTATCTTTACCAATTTGCGCGATTGTTTACTCTATTTCTCCTATCGTGAATTTAAAAGTATTTTCCTCCTTACCTATATATTTTTTTGTCAGGCTATTTACATTATACGCCTGCGACTGGTTAAAAACTGACGCAAAGTGAAAATCAGGCCTATATTTGATCTATTTTTGGAACGGTTTTGTGACTTAAATAAGAAGTTTATTCTTTCTATGTATTTGATGAGTTTTGTTTTGATTATGTTTTCGAGTTTTGATTATTTAATGATAAATTTTCAGTTGCTCTATTAAAGTTGCTTTAAATAAAATTATCTATTACTATTCTGGTTGAGAGTAGGTGATAGATCAATATGTGCTCAAAGCATGGCGTGTAAATTTGAAGCAAATCCAAACGAACCGACCACATTTGTTTGTTTATGTGAATTAAAAAGTATATAAGTATAATAATAAAGTTTTATAAATGAATATATTAAACTTGAACGTGGGAATAATGGATGCTTCAGATTATGTAGAAGTTCGTGAGAAACATTGTCTCATTACTCAAGGTGGTTATGATTTTGCTAAAGGCAAATCTCACGATTGTTACACGAATGTATTTGAAACTACATTACCTTCAACTAGTGGAAGTGAGGTAATTTTGTTTTAATATAATTATTTTACCAGATATTTTATTGTGTATTGTATCAATCGTCGCCGTCGTATGACCACACTTCATGATATTCACTATAAAATTTGTGTTACAGAAACATTCTCCGAGCGTTGATGACTACACATTATCTTCATACACTCAATATGTATCATTAGCTTATCCAATTACACATCCTCGTGTCGCCGAATATATCTCTGATCCTGTTCTAGAATTATTTGAAGCTAAACACAAGCAAGAAAAAGATATTGCACTTGTACAAAATATCTACATGGAAGACAAGAAATGGTTAAATGAAGATTTTGTATCCAACAATAGTGCAGCGTTATTACCACGATATTTTGTAGCTGCAGCGAGAGGACAATTTAAAGATCCCGATCCGTATTTTGATCAAACTCAAACACATAATTATTATTTTACTGGGGGAACGTTATGTTCATTTGCTAGAGATAATGGAGAAGTATATTTAGTTTCTAGATCGAAACAAGATAATATTTGCGTTATGAACTTTGAAAATCCAGAGTTATATAAATTGTTATCTACTAGCTGTAAAAATATTCATGCTATAAAGGTATGTGCTAAAAAGAAATCTGCGAATAAAGTACGTCTTGCTATTAGAGGCAGAAACAAAGTTGAGATTTTGGAGTTAGCACTTGATGCAAATGATGGTCTTGAAATGAATAGTGAACCAATTTGGACAATTGAAAATGATATACCTTTCATTGATGTAATGTCACACAAGAATAAATATATCGGTGTTTTAGATGTTAAACAATCGCTTAAAATTGTTGATCTCTCGGAAAATGCAACTATTTTAGATCATTGCTTGATTGAAGATCCCATTATTGGTTTAGGTCAATGCCAATTTATTGACCGCAACTCGATTTTTCACACCTATCGCAATGCGGTCCAAATATTTGATATCCGTTCGTTAGATACCATTAAAACGATTTTAGAGAAGCCTAAATTTTTAGCATGTAATGAATTGCAAACATTTTGTACGAGCAAATTGGATAAAAATTACTTTTATTTAGCGTCCAAACATGATATAATAAAATTAGATATTAGATTAATCGATAAACCCATTAAGAGATGGAGCCATATGCTCAGAGAATCGCCGACTGTGATTAAAACGTTCATCAATTTTGAAAATGAAGAGTTTTTGGTAACATCAAACTTTAAAGAACGTGTTTTTCTACGTACGAGTATGGAGGAGAATTTTCTAACAATGAAAGTGCCTATAATGGAAGAAACTTTGAGGAATGTGCGTTTATTTAAGAAATTTGATTTGGATCAAAGACCGGGTCAACGATTTGCTTTGGGTATTTCTGGTCTTGATATACTGGAAGCCCCAAAGGTTAGTAGAACTATTTCGTTGAAATAAATACAAATACTCGAAAGAAATGTTACGTTCTCCGGATTTAGGGGATCAATTTTTTGGAAAGAAAATATCGTTTAGCGAGTTTTATTCTTACTGAAGAAAAGTTCATTTAAATCAAGCCATTTGCTTGCTTCTTTTTGAGATACTTTAGCTTCTAGAGTAAAAACTGTCATATTCTTACTGGGCACACACTGAGAATAATGTCATCTACAAGAACTTCGCTTGTATACCATTAACAACGATTGTAAAACATTAACATTAGCAAGTAAAACATTAATATAGAGCCGGAGTTAGATTTAGAGCCCGAGCTCGCGCCTGGCCCGAATCCTTCCTTTGTTTATAGAGAACCGCAAAATTATAACATAATTCAACATACAAAATTAATTAAGCATTCTCCCTTTCTTTACTTTACATAGAACTGTAAAATTAGAACAAACTTTGTAATTTCTTGTGCTTTTCAATTGTAGCGAATGTTTTTTTTTAAATTCTTTAGGCATTTTTATTTAAATATCGATCAAAAGATAGACTATGATTTTCAAACTTGTAAATTCATCATTTTTAGTTTCAAGTTTTTGAGCGATAAATATGTTACCAACAATAGGATTGTGTTTGCCAATTTTTGTTTTGCTCTGGAGACATTTTAATATTTCTAGAATTATAATGCTATTATCAGTTCTGGTTATATATGATTTCAGTTAATATACAACGAGGATGGAATTGACAACTGCTACATGCATACTCTTCTCGTTCTCCTCGGGTCGATTGGTTGTCTTGCTTTCTTGTGTTTGGAATTGTTGCTATACTCGTAGTTTTATGTGTGAATGTTGTTTTTTATTTATATTACGATTTTACAGGCAAAATCCAAGTATTCGCCAGAAAATTGCGGAATGGTAATACTAACATCAAACGCTATCGGCGACATCTTTCGTAACGATATCTGTACGAAAATTAAAGAAGAAATGCAATTCAACACATCATTAAATACCTCTCACCGAAAGAAACGCAATAAGACTGATTATCCATTAATTCTGTTAAAACATTGGATCGAATCCCTTCCCATATTAGACTCTAAGCCATTTAATGCGGGAGATATTAAAGATTTAATCGCATTAAAAGATGTTTTAATCGATGATACGCCGATTAAATCAGAAAAAGAATTCGAGAGATCGTTGAAAGTTGAAACTGCTCGAAATTTATTTCTTGCCAAGTTAGACGAAATTAAAACATTACCATTTGCAGAAATTTGGGAGCAACAACAAATTGGGTGTAAGTCTGAATTCGGGGATGCTACTACTTATTCCGATGATATTGTTTTAAGTAGTTATGTTCCTCTTAGAAAGAGACCTAAGATATTAATTTAAATATTGATACATTTAATACATCTTTTTCAAATTAAACTGTATTTTCATTTTGGCAGCTTAACATTCTTTTATTTTATTTAGGACTTAATATTAACAAAAACTACGAAACATTTGATATTATTTTTTACATGTCACCCTTGTCCATATATTAAAGACAATCTCTTTAAAATAATCGATGGACCATTTATTTGATGGCTTGCTATCCATTTGATCTTCATTATCCAAGGCTATTAAAATAATAGCATTGAACAATTCATCTACATGCTCCTACAATATTCAATTTATATTATTTTAATTTGATAGAAAAATTATCGCAACAAAACTAAATTAGTGAAAACGAATCAATATTTACATGCCGAAAATGTGTTGAGAAAGAGGCGCTGTGGAGGGGTAATGCTTGGGAAAGAGAAGGTATGGTCATTGGGATATCCGGATGATTTTGTATGTATGGCGAAAACTAGAGGCGAAATTATTGAAAGGGTGAATAAGTTAAATGGAGAAAAGAGCTTTACAGATGAATCAATGTAAGAGGGGAGGTGGAAGCAGCAGCAAAAAAAGACAAGTTTGAGTTAAGAGGAAATGTGATTGATACTGTGAAATATATGTTAGGTGTTATGTTAAATTATAATGGCAGTTGCATCGGACATTAAGGTTGGCAGTGAAAAAAGCAAAAGTAGCAGAGGAAATATTAAGCTGTGTGTAGAAATGGAAATTTGCGGATACGGTGAGAATGATTACCACAATAATGGAACTTTGTGTGCAAAGTATTATATTAATATGGAGCGGAATATGGAATGTAGAAGAAAGAGCAGAGATGGAAAGGGTGATGTATGGAGTATTGAGAAGAATAATTAGAGTGGAAAAGTCAACACCGAGTGAGATAGTTTTGCAAGAATGTGGGAATTATAAATGTTGGAATAAAGAAGTTAGTAAGGTATGAGAGAAAGGTTATGGTGGATGACAATGTGAGATTGGTAAATATGATATATTTGAATAGTCTGGAGGATGAAGGAAGGAATAGATGTTTGAATGATTGGACAAAAGAGATGAAGATAGTCTGTGAAAGAATAGGATGGTCTCTGGAAAGATGGTTCGAGAAAATGTGTGATGTGAACGAAGCTGTAAATTAGGATGGAAAAGAGTAAGGAATGGGAGATATAATAGAATATATTTCAGTATAATGAATGGGGAGGGAATACCACAGTATATGACAGCAGATGGAAAAGAATGCCTCGGCATGCCTTTTTCTCTAATGTACGCTATTCGTTCGTCAGACACATCATGGGATGTGCTTGTGGCATACACAAAAGAATGTCTTTTAGTTTTTATAACTGTTGGTTTAATCAGTAACAAGGTGTTTAATTAAATTTGTTTAAAAGTCGGACTTCCTTGTCTAATTAAGTTATTACCAAATTACTTTCATAACGTATTTTTTTAAATGAAAAAAGTATATTAGCTGTTCTGGTATGTAAAATATCTGTCAAAATTAGCGTACTTTAGTTTTAGCGGAACACTCAATATAATTGATGCGATGCTTTTTAGCCAATCGAAGTCCAGCTTGTCGTGAAAGCAGCACTTTGTGTTCAGTATGTAAACGTTCAATAATATTTATATCGTTTCTGGTATCAATTTTCGTACCGATCAGTGCGCTTCGGAATGTCGGATTTATTTCACGTAGGCTTCTCAACCACTGAAAAATTTTAATGGAACAATTAACATATGAGACACACTAAAATAATTTTTTAATTTATGTAACGAATATGTTGATTTATATACGAAATATGAATTATTTGACAAGGTGGAATTATTTGACTTCTGAAGCAAAAAAATACAATACAGAAATGTTCGGATATACAATTCGTGTCTCCTGTATAGGATAAATAAACAAAGAATTAATAGAACTATTATTGAAAAATAAAAAAAATTAAATGTGTATAATTGGTGGTAAACACCTCGATGGCCTTCTTGCTGATTCCACTAACGTCGAACTTGACACTTAGCAGCTTACCAAAGACACGTAGGCGCGTAACTCTGCGATGTGAGTTAGTGTTACTGTTGCCGAGTGACCACAACTAACCACGATGTGCATAGGTTAGAAGTATACACTCTAGTTAAAGGAAATAGTTTGTGGTGAGGTAGAAGGGGAAACAAAGCTTATTCAATATACATGAAACCTATAAAGCATTATATGATACACGAATTACCAAATGCGTTATTTTCTCGACGACTGTCGATCTACTTATTGCCTGTGCATTGTGCTAACTTCATGGATAAATAATTGTCAGTTTATATATAAGTTGGCAAAAGTTTTACGCTTCTGATGCAATGTTTTATTTGAATATTTTATATTACATATCCCATTGATATAAAAAAAAACCCGGTGAAAGAAGAAATTTAGAAGTGTTGTGCTTTGGATATTTGTAAAACAATATACATACTTACTTTGTTTTCAGTGTTTATATACGAATGCATATTATCAATACTGAAGCATATCAAATAAATATCTGCGCCAATTTTCGCCAATTTCTTAAGTTCCTCATCAGTTATATGTCCTACAAAAATGTCATGAAATAAACAAATTTACTGTTATCAGAAATTAATGTATTGCATCAATTTCCAATTGCTCCAAATAGTACTTAAATGCACGTGTAAATATTGTCACAACTAAATTTAACATAAAAAACGCGAATCAAAACATTTACGAATGTAGGCAAGATAATTGGAACCGTATTTTACATCCTAATTTCGATTTGCCTCTTTGTTTCCACTCCTTGTAGAGTCCCCTCTTTTGCATGACATCTCTGAGATCCACCGCCCATGTTCGTTTCGGTCGTCCTTACTTTCTTCGAGTACTCCCAAGTACGCTTTGGGAGCCGGGAAGAATCCATTCGGCATGTGGCCATACCATGCATTCAATTGTCTTGAGGACATTTATATCGATTCCCATTTGTTGTCCTATGGCTTAGTTTCTCCTCCTATCTGACGTAGTATATATCCGCATCTAAGTCCGCAGAAATCGTTTTCCACAGCACTAATCTTGTTTTGGTTCCTCATGGTGAGCATCCACCCCTCTGACCCATAGGCTTTCAGCAATGGTTTAGTAGATTCTGTGATTGGCGTTGTTTTTTACTTCTTTCTTCCATGTAGTTGCAGCTGGTCGTCGGCAAACCATAACGTGTACATCTAAGTTGTTTCACCTAACACGATTCCTGTACTGATATATTTCTCTTGCCATCAGCGCAATAATCTGTTAAGAGATCTGCTCCTCGTAAAAATAAATTCTACGCACAGGTTATAAGTACAATTAGCTGTTCTGGTCCATATTTAATCATCTGTACTCTTTGACCATGGGAGTTAAAGAGGAGCAGAGGTCGATTACAAATAAGATCTGAAGAGAACATCCAGCGCAACGCGATGAAAAACTGGATATTGACTGCACAGGAGAGAACGACGTGGGAAACAACTGGAAGAGGTCTATGCCCAGGAGTGGATGCTTACAGGTTGAAGAAGAAGATTCTTTGACCTTATGAGTGCCTTTCACTTCGTCTATGGTGATTAAACAGGAGTCATCTGATGTAACAAAGTTTGGGGATTCGTTGTTTGTATCTTCGTCTTCCAAGAATTGATATCTATTTTCTTCTAGTAAATCTTCTTAATGTCATTTCTGTCTCGGTAGGTATTAATTGTAGATTTTCCGATCGGTTCTCACCCTTTCAAGAGTTTTCCGTGCTTCCCTAGGTGTTGTACTTCCTATAGTTTGCCTCATGACTCGTTTTTAACTTTTTATCACTGCATTCTGAACTGTTCTTCTGACTTTACAATACAGGTCCTTTACGTCATCATCTTTTATAGCCAGCCTTTTGTGGTATAGCTGTTTTTTCTTTGAGATTAGTTCTTCCAGCGTTTTATTTAGCCAGCCATTTTTGTGTTTATTCCATTTTTCCTATTCTTCTAAAGCTTCTTTTGCACTCTCGTGTATTATCTCTAGTTCGTTTGTGTACATGTCTATAGCGACAGAGTATGTACTTGGAGTTTTTGAGCCAAACTAAAGAAAGAGCATACAATCATCCTATATTATATTTTGATATATTTTCTGATATTTGCGTGTTCTGTGCGTTTCCATGTCTACTTGTGGTATATTTGTAAATGGAAAGAGAATTTTCGAAGTAAGCAGATAATGATCCGTTCCACTCTCTGTCCCTCTTTTGACCCGAATATCTTCAGTTATACAGGGTTTGTCGGGAAAGTAATGTCAATGATTCGAGAAAAAAAAATTATTTATCAGATCAGTACAAATCATTAAAATGCTTCGCAGTACTGTCCTCCTGCGTCGATCATCCCCGCCAGCGAGATTTTCAGGCATCGAAGGCGTCACGGTAGTCCTTCCCCGGAGGCTTTAAACCTTGATGCAAGTCTCTTTGATGTTGTCGGCTGTCCCGAAATGTTGACCTCTCATGGGAATTTTTAAGCGCTGAAACGAAAAGAACCGTGGGGGAGCCACGTCAGGACTGTAGGGAAGCTGCGGAATCGTTGGCGCACATGCATTGGCCAGGCTGGTCACAACAAAGGATGTGTGCGCTGGTGCATTGTCATGGTGAAATTTTCAATCCTTCACGATGTCGGACCGAACGCGTTGAACCCTGCATTTTTCGGTCACGGATGTACGCTGCGTTACGTACTCGTGGTAGACGAGTCCCCTGATACCGAAAAACACAATAGGCATGGTCTTGACTTTTGATTTGTTCATTCTGACCTTCTTGGGTCGATGGGACGCTGATGTGTGCCATTCCGCACTTTGGCTCTTTGTTTCTGGTCGTATTCGAACACCTAGGTCTCGTCTCCTGTGATCACGTTGCCTAAAAAGTGGGGGTATTCTTTACACAGGTCCAAAAGGTCCTGGCACGTTTCAACTGCTCGATTTTTGGTCATCCGTTAACACTTTGGGAACCAGCTTCGCGCACCCTTTCCGCATTTCCAAATTGTTCCTCACAATTTTGTGAACGTAATTTTTTGGAATATGCAACGTCTCTACCACTAAACAAACACTTAAACTACAGTTCGAGTTTAAAACATCTCTCACATGAGTCACGTTTTCGTCGGTACTGGTCGGTAATGGCCGCCCATCGCTCACCTCATCACGGCCTTCAACAAAGGCTTTGTGCCACCGATAGACTAGTCGATTCGAAAGGCAATCATTGCCAAAAGCCGATTAATCATTGTAACAATTCCAGGTCTTGTCAAGTTTAACGCAAAAACTTAATCGCTATCCATTGTTGTACCGAACGCTGCATTTTAGCTTGCACGGGGTGACCGAAACGATTTTACCGAAAAATCCTGTCCGAACTCTTCAGCTGCTCGGAGACGACTACCTGTGCGTGCGCTCGTTCTATTACATTCCCCTCTACTGATCCCCACCCTCCAGAGCTCGCTACTTTCCGAACAAACCCTGTACGTCTACTATTACACAAGAAATGATAGATTTCAGTTTTCGAGTACGTTATGCGTCCATGTATATTTGTGGATTTTCTTGTGCTGGTAGAAACCAACTTATATCAGAATCATACAACAAAATTTCTTGTCGCATTGTGCAAAGTGCAAAGGACTTGTCTCGGTTTGAAACACTCTGAAATGATTTACATATTGTTTAAATATAAAAAAAACAAATTTAATAAACTTGGTCGTATTAAGGGGAACCACTTGTATAAACATTTGTTACCTGAAGTGTCCGAAATTTGTAAATCTATTAAATTGCCATTTATAGGAACATGTACATTAATTTGATCGCATAGTTTTGGTACACCAGTTTCAAGAAGCTCATTCTTAGTAAAACTAAAATAGATTTTTAATATTTATAATTGAAATAACATTTGATTGAAATTAATGAGATGAATATGAACCGTAATTGTTTAATTTGAATTAAATTCAAAAATAACCAACTTTTCATTATAAGATCGTGAAATTTGTTAAAATATATTTTAACCATTCAATACTTTTGTTACTACCTGTACAAAAATAAAATATTTCAAGTATGCTTCATTGAAAATTATAAATTTTCTAATATTAGATGTAAAAAAATGTATTCTATGTATAGGTACCTTGTTATGAGAGAAGTTTTTCCAACTTTTGAATCACCAATTAAAACACATCTTACAGATTTTTCCAACATTGTAAGGTAAACACTTCATTGTTATGAAGATAAATTTGTATTTGATTGAGTTTGAAATTGTTTTTTACGAATATTTATCTAAACGATGATGATAAAAATATACATAGCCAGGCACACAAATTCCTCATTGCTTTTATCTATTGCGATAAAATTCAAATGATTTGATTTAAACGTAATTGTATCGACACTAACGTAGTGAGCACTAACGTATTTTTGTTACATCGATTTTACTTTCAGGAAAATACTAATATAATTCGTTGAACTCTAACAGTTATTGGTTCCTAACAATTCTTTACCTCACCATGTTCTTATTTGCCTCCATTGAATTTTTCTCTGGAAGCTTTCGGACCACCCTGAAGCTTCTCATACTATAACTAAGTGCCGCGCCGTGGGTAAATGGCGCCCTTGTGAAATTTTTTTAGACCCCTCCCCTCCCACTCATAATAAAACAAACTTTTCATTAAAAAAGTATTTATTTATAATTAAAAAGAATTTATTTATAATTTAAATAAGTAATAAAAACACAATAATAATAACTAAACTATTAGAGAACACAATAAAATACCGGATCTACATTACATTAACTCCTCTCGCTTTTGTCGCTACAAAAGTTTTAAAAACCTCTTTTACAACTACTGAATCTGATCACTTTGATCACTTTCAATTGAAATCTGATATTTGAATCTGATATCACTTTCAATTGAAATGATTGAGTCAGTCAAGCGCTCTTGTGTCATGGTGGAGCGCAAATATTTTTATTTTGAAAACGATCGGTTTCCTGATGCCACAGATACGGGTAGGTAAAGTTAAAAAAATTACGCAGTACAAAAACAACATTTCGAAAAGGATCTGTGTACGAAATTGTATTTCTTATTGGTGAAAGAACTTATTTCGGTACGCCACTGGTAACATAGAAGAGATTATATTTGCATACCAAATAACATTGTTTAAGCATCGTCATCCAAAGCTGGGTAAAATCCAAAACTT